>CABFOS010123418.1:0-14122 GCA_900660315.1 Diretmoides pauciradiatus | reverse complement strand
GGAACCACCTGGACATAGTGACAAAACTAAGTCCTAAAGCCTGAGCATTTTTAAAGGGAGAACTAAATCCTGGCTACTGGACAGGGGTAGCAGAGTGACATTTGGGCTTTGATTCTAAATTATTTCTTGTATTTATTTCCTGTATTGTATTTTAATTATAGTACCTGATATAGTTAGTTTTAGCCTTATATTTTAATCGACTGTATGATTTTGACTGTTTTTAGTTATGTATGTCTGTTTTTATGTGAGGACCACATTGGAAATAAGTCTGACTTTAATGTGTTTTATCCTCGATTGTATTTAACCCTCAAGTGTCTTTGTGAAGGTTGTTGAACAATTAAATAAATCAAATCAAATCAAATTCACCTGTGCTGTTGGGTGTTGGGGTCTGCAGGCTGCCCATCACCGTGACGACGGAACCCACAGGTAGTGTGGAGGGTCGTTGGTCTGATTTACACACCTGAGATCCGTCTATGGGAGGAAAGAGGAGAGCAGAAGAGTTAGTGCAAGGCCTGTAAAAGTAAGCTAAATCACATTAAAAACAGCCTGGCAGCAGCCTGAGTTCCATGAAGCCGAGCCAGAGAAAATCACCATGACATCAGACATTGCAGACACAGGTCTGGACTGTGCATGGGATTACACAGTCCATTAAGAAAGAGACAGAAATTAGATTGCTCTACTCAAAGTGGATACATCAGGTAGATGAGAACGGGGGTAGACTAAGATGTGAACACCAGGGGGAGGTGTTGTTACCTTTAACCAAACACAAAACTGTGGCATACTAAAAACCTTTCTGGATGGTGAGTCAGTAAAACTGCATTCAATGGGGTCAACATATCTAGGTCATGCACACACAAAGTCTCTTGTGCGTAGCTGCTTCTTTCCAAACATGTGGTGAGTAGGCAGTCAGATGCCCAGTACCTGTGGGTAGTGTGGTCTGTGTTGGCATGGTGGTGTTGACTACAGCAGTGTCCAGAGGAGGCTGGTAGATCCCATCCACTGGATTGATGGTGCTCTGGAGGGACCATAAACAAAATGAGAGGTGCCATCAACACCAAAAACACCAGCCTGACAGGTTATATATAACATTTATGCAATAGTAATGCACTCATGTCACTACCTACCTACCTACCTACTAATTCAAAATGCTCCCCAAGAGGCAGAAACCACTATTCAAATTGAATCAAAGCATAACAAATTTAGCATCAATCCAATGTCTACACACTGTCACAAATGAAAACACCGTTTTAGTTCTGAATGTCTAGGAGGTGTTATCTATGATCCAATGCTACTATATACGCTAACCACAATGACATATCCTGCACTCAACCCTTTTCCTCGAACATGGTTTCTATGTAAGCATTAACCCTAAGCATGGTTACATCAGAGTTTGTGTACTGGTACATATTAGGGGTTTCACCAACTAGTCAACTACTATAACCACTAGTCGGAGCTGTTGGCGGCAGTCAACTAGTCGTGGACAACATAATTTTTGTCTGTCACCAAATTTAAAGTTATTTAAAAAATGATCAAAATGTGTATTTACATGCATATCTAATTCAGCTATGTAGTATTCAAAAATAGTTCTAGTTAAATTTAATGTTAAAATATGAAATGAGTTAATATTTCCCATTTGACACTCATCAGGCTAAATAGCGGCTACCACAGCAGAGGACGCTTGAGCGGGGACCTCAACTTACATCCACGTCAAGCTCAATTTTTGTAACCGCGCACCTAGCACACCTCACGTTCAATGTACCGGCGATGTCACACAATGTAAATGTATGCATTGTGGGTATGCGTTGGAGCGAATGGACTATGAAAGGCAAACGACTGGTTTGTCCGCCCGTGGTCTGTCTGGTCTGCGCTGACTATGTGAGCGCCTTAAAATGGCTCGACATTCATCTGTATGGAAATATTTCACTGAAGATACTAATACAACGATGAAGTGATATAACCAGCTGAAACACCGCTGCTAACAGCTACAGTAGCGCTAGCCGTAGCTTTCTGCATTACAAAATACAATTTTCATTGTTACCTAGAACTCCTCGCTCTGCGTCTTTCTTACATAACGACTAGTCGACTAGTTGACTACTATTACGGAAAACTTGGCAACAAGTAAAAATCAGTAGTCGTGAAACCCCGAGTACATATCAGCTTAATGTTAACTAAGCAACAGCAACAGCCATTGTAATAAAATATGCACTACCCGGCCAGAGTAGATCAATTGCTTTTGTCTCTATTTCCTGTAAAGAGTGTGATTACCAGATTCCATTAACCTAATCAATATGAAGCCAAATAGACACCTTGAACAAAATAACAAACAGCACCTCTTGAACTCTAACCAAGCTTCCAATCTAACAGGAATTCATTAAATTCTAACATGTTTTGTCTCTCTGCAGATGTTTACCACTGGGAAATCCAAGAGCCAGACATGCTCATCTGCTGTGGTCTGCTCTCATCATCCACACAAACAAATACACACACACATGCACGCACACACGCTCCGGTATAATGGGGTCACTGGCACCATTTATCCAGCTGAAACTACACTGATAATAACAAGCCTAAGCTGAAAACTATATTGACCTCTAGTCCCCAACAACTACACAGCCCAAGTCATCTGAGATCAACAGGAGCACACAAGGGACAGTGAGCAAGTAGAACGACAAGGGCGGATTCTCCACCTGTGCCTTGACACTGGGTTCGGAGGATAGGGAAGATAGCCTAGGGAAAGACCACGGTTAGAAACCAGCAATGGTGAGCTGTGATGGTGATGTTGCTTGAAAGATGATGACTGAGAGGATGAAGAGCTCTGATGTGAAAGCCATGTATGATTGTTTTTCAGAGTGGAATAGTCCCCTTTTATACTATCCTACAAAGGACTAGGACAGTTTGCTGGAGCTAGATTTTGTCCAGGTAAACGAATCAAATAAAAATATCTCACCTCCAATAAACAGTATTGATTGGAGGAAACTGCCACTGAGGTGTCTCCACAATCACCAAAACAAAAATATAATCAAAGGTGGAAAAGGGCATGCAGAAAAGAGTGGTGAGTGATCTCAGCTCAGACGATTTGTAGATCTCCGTTCACTTTCCATTTGCCGTCCCTTCCTCTTTCTCTGCCATCTCCCCTACCTCGTTCCTTTCTAACTCCCCTTCATCGCTTGATGCTTGCCTCATCCACGTGCCTACATGAAAGTAAGGCAACGGCTCCTAATTATAGCCAATTCCATAATGATTGCGCTGTCATGGTGGGACCAGAGAGTGGCATTGAAAGGAGAAAATGAATCAAAAGCAGGGCAGGAATGCAGTTGGTCAGCGGGAGGGGGTTAAAGCTGAAGACTGCTTTAAGCAATGGTTAACAATCAATACATTTATTTGACTAAATGTATTATTCATGCAGCAGTTAGCTAGGGCAACACTGCGGGCCTACATCAAAGTACACACATTATTTGCAAATACAAATACTGATTTGATTTCAGGTGTGCTCGCATAATGATGCAGTTAAGACACGTCCTTTGAGGTCAATCAAATATGCTGCCAGTATTTTCAAGTATTTGAAGACTTTCTATCTACCAAAGCTCAACTGTAAGCTTACAGGCAACGTGACACATACACAATCCAAACATTTAATGATTCTAAAGCGGCAAAGATATGTTAAGCGCAAAAGCCTATGTATATACACATGCAATTGAATGTGAGCATATAGCTTATACAGGCCTATTAATACTCCATAATACTTACGCCTATGAGATTAAGTTGCTGTAAGAGCACTGTAGGCCTATGAGCTGTTCTGATCCGGCGGGATTCTTACTTTAAAATGAAGACAGGAGACCAGCAGAGCCAGTAAACAGCTCTCTGGATGGCCTGACTATTAGTCCTTGATGGTTCAATAAGCAGGCACAGTGTAGTAGTGTAATGGGGGTGGGGTAAGTGAACACATATACAGGCATAGACACACACACACACATATGCACCATGTACACATACACATATTGCAACAAAGCGTGTGCAATATGTTGCATACACACATTCTGTGTCTGTGTTGAAGGACAGGACAGGACAGGACCCAACCATCCACAACAACAACTTCAAAACTGAGCAGAAAGCAGGAAGTATTTAATCTACAACAGATAGTGGTGGCAGGCAAGAGAGGGACATTTGAGAAAAAGCTGATCTCCAAATTACATGGCATGCACTACGAGATCTGATTTATCTGCTTTTCTACAATGTAGAGTGAATTAAGCGGGGAAAAAGAGTTGGTTCGCTTTAAATTTTTTGACATGGACAGAGAATGTCAAACTTACTATAAGTCCGTTTGCGTGTTGCTGTTCGTTACTTTGGTCCTTAAAATTTTGAGAAGACAACGTTAGACTGCTTGTGGAGGAAGGCTCAAGTTTTAACAGGACACTAAAAAGCATTGTGAACGTCAGGGGTCTAGAGTGCAATGAGCTCCACCCCTGTCATCACATGGAACTTCATAATATTTGCCAATTGGCCAGTTGTAGTAATCCTTTCATCACATGGTAGAATCCATTACTTCTGGCCCAATACCAATAAGAGTAGAATATTTCTGACGTGTACATTTCTAGTTAAAATTGATGAGTAACTTATTGTTTAAAAAATGCCAAACGCCTCACCTAACCACATGAAGCAGAAATAATTGCTCCACTTCCTCCCAAAGGGCTGAATGGAACATGTGATGAAATGAGTACTGGGCTACACCCTCATCAGCCACCACCTCAGATAGCAACTGTAAGTGAGGAACTACTTTTAGAGACACAAAGTGCTGTGATGTGGTCTCACAAAAACAATGATATGGTGCAATGGCAGAACCAAACTACAGGGAGGCGAAGGAAACATGCATTGACAATGTGTTTACCTTGGCAATTTGCAGCAATACAATACAGTGCTTGATGGACTCTACCATACTCTGAAAAGAGAAAGAGAGGTTGGAATGCAATACCCAGCACAGACTTCAAAACTGATAGAAAGGAAGGACAAATGTGTTCTGACTTACACAAGTAGTCTCTTTCAAATCTTCAATTTTCTGAAAAAGATCAAAACAGATCGTAGAATCAAACCGCATGTCGAGATCTCAAAAGCAACAATCTCACGGTTCAAAGGCTGATGTAGAAAGCCTAAATAGTAGAACACATAGAAGTACTGATCTCCAACTGGCGCAGTAGCATATTTGTGCCATGGAAATGTACCCAGTAATTTTCCCTACCAAAGAAACGGCGACAAACGAGTCAAACTGACCATAAGCCAAGACTAATCTCAGGGAGGAAGTGAATCACACAGCTGCTGGGATAAAACAATAAACTACTGAGAAGCTAACTGAAAACTGAAGCTGAGCTAGTAGTTAAAGATAACAACAAAAAAGCAAATGTGTTAAACATTGATTTAACACTGGAAATCAAGTATGCAACCGCAAAGTGTTATGTGTGAAATTCTGTGTTTCTTCCCAATTAATCGACATGGCACATTAAAACAGATACATCCATTAAAGCTCAAGTTCATCATCATTAATATTATGTTTGTAAAGCAGCCATATTTAGATGATGGGCCAATTGTGTTAGTCTGCACACAGAGAGAGTCTCTGATCAGGTGTCTGGTGGTAGACTGCTGTTTGCTATGGCTCTAATGACACCTACAGGTTCCACTACGTCAAACACGATCGCTTTCTACGTTGACTGAAAGCACATTTCATTATGCAAAGCATTACGTGTTTGATTTGTACACGTATTTGATTTTAGGCATAGAATCAGAACGTTCTCAAATCGCTTTCTCAATAAAAATGCAGAGAAACAAGAGCTAAATGAAAGATCTCACTGTGAGAACCTGTGAACCTTTCAATACCTTCTGACGCCTTTAAGTTGATAATGACAGATAGCAAAAATCAGTGGCATGCTGATCAGTATCGTTTTTCATTCCCTGGCACTACGTGTAAGCCTGCCGCGCTGCTGCCACCCTGCTGCTGGCAGTAGGAAAAGAGGACCAGAGAGCTGGAGACACAAAGACAGAGCACGACTGTTGGTACTCACTCTGCGTGATTCATCCTCTTTGCAGTCCTTGATCTTCTCATCAAAGAGCTGTGCGAGAGCAAGAGAAGAGAAAAAAAGACAGATGGAATATGAGCTGTGTGATGGGTGCATGGGTCAAATGAGTGTCTGAAATGATCAAACGGTGGATTTATACAGATGCTGTGGCTTGAGATAATGTCATGGCAAAGTAATGAGCTGCTCTCACCGATGAAGAAGAGTCACAGCGCTAGTACAGTATTCACATTGATTTTCTGACAACGTGCTCGGGCAAGTATAACACTTAATTCATTGCTAGTTCTTGGACATTTTTTTGTAAATCTACATTGTACATCAACTGAAATTGTATTTTAATGGCATTAGTGGACAGTGGAAACAGACAGGACATACGCATGAGAGAGGTGATGTCACGAAGATGTCACAACTACACAAATATATGATATGTACCTCATCACTATAAAAAATGACCTCTAAATAAGTCTAAATAAGCCCAAAATGTTAAAGCTTAGGGTGTTTTTACATTTGATATGTAGAATTTAAATATAATTGATGTAATTGTGTGGAAATCATTCCTTTCTAATAGACCATGTTTATTTGCAGCACTTAAGCCAAATGCACCTAAGTGAGCGGTAGATATCCTACATTTCTCATATATATGAAAGACAGATATTCCATATGGGAAGACGGCACTGTAGGAGAGGTCAGCTAGGTCCATCTAGACAGCATCCTACCTTTAGCTGGTCAATCAAAATCTGTAGGTAGGCGTCAGCTTCAGCTAGCTTCTTGTCAAAGTCTTGGACACTAGGGACAAATCCAGTCTCAGCCTCCTGAGGACAGAGAGAAATAAAACCAGAACATTAGCACAGCCCTCCCTATGCATGCATATTTCCTATAAAAGTTGCCCAAATCCAGGCTTGCTAGTATATGCACATGCAAAGTAAAATGTAAAGGCATTACCAATAATATCGGTCAAGAATTTACATGTTACCTATGTCGTACATTTCCCCAATTTCTACAAAAGAACTCTTCTACAAAAACCTGTTGTCTGTCTGTCACCTCCTGGCCAGGTAGGCTTTGTAACTGTAACACAAAATGGTGGACAGAAACATCAACGGTTTAGGAGAATCTTCCAGCAACGCACTGTACCGAGGCAGATATGAATAGTATTGTTTAAAGGCTAGCCTACATAAAAGGCTAGGTCTGCCTGCCTGCCCGTCTGTCTGCCTGCCTCGCTAGAGGTCAGCACATTTCAGGTTTCAGCAAAACTGAATCAAGGAACCAAAAGCTCAGGAGAATTAAGCCATTCAGGGAACAGTGGATGTTCTGAGACACGACATCTGTGTGTGTGTGTGTGTGTGTGCACGTGTGTGTATGTGGGTGTGCTCAAGTCCATTCTGTGGTGTTTGTTGATTAGCTTACCTTACAGGCCCCACTGAAAAGACAGACTCCACACACGCATACAAAAGGTTGCAAGGACACATGCACAGGCATTTTCATTACATAAAACCCATTAAAAGGTCATTACTAGGCTATTGGCTAAACAGACGCGACGAGGCATCTGTCTCTATCCGAGCTCACGCAAGCAGCCAGAACAATCCAGTTGGCTTAGACACAAAACCGAAACAGATAAATGATCAGATACACAAGTGCACACACACAACTTCCCTTAAAATCATCTCAACATGAATGGCTGAACCAGTCTATGGCAGAGGCACTCAGCACTAATGACAATAACCTCTATACATCAAGCCAGACATACCAGTAACTCAAACAGCATAGGCTTTCTCGGGGTACAAGCCACTACAGAGCAGTCATTGTTTTGTATAGTTTTTTAAAAGTTTTTTTAAATCACAAAGCCTCTCAAATGGCAAAGAGAAAGAGAGAGAGAGAGCAATAGTCAAATCGCTGCTGATTATTTTAAGCCCTGTTAGGTTAGTAAATCAAACACTCTCTTATCAAACCTTTCTGAGTACTACTGTTGCTTTGGTTTTACAGCGTTGCAGCGTCCTGGTGCGTCCTGAGAAGGAGGGGGCCTTTCTTCCTGAAGTGGATCTCATAGGGATGTGAAGAAAAGCCATTAACAACCAAACACCATAGGCAGCTGCCCCAGCTAGAGCCTGACCAAGGTTTAAACTGTAAAAACCTGCTAGGTTTGTAGAGAACAAAGTCTAAATTAGCTCACTTAACCATGACGCCTACAGTAACTGCCGAAACTTCCTCAAAGGGTCAAAGATACGTGGCGCTTTCACTGTCAGTGTGAGTGCGATATATTGCTGACCACATGGGTGCCTGAGTAAAAATCAAATAAACAAACAAAATACTGCTGATGTAGAGGTATATGTCTGTCTATGTGTGTGTATATATGCATGCATGTGCACAGAGAGCACTGCAAAGATTCAGGTTTATCTCTAAAGAATGTCCCAGTGGCTCAGTCTGGCCTGCTTCAGCATACCACATCCCAAGACAAAAGACAGGGTGGGAATCAAATGAATAAAACCAGCCCTTGCTATAGATTCCTATATCATCAACTCTCTTCCAGGCAGGAATATGCGTAGTCATTGTAATACAGGCTAGCTAAGTCCAGAGCAATAAACTTGCCCTGTCAGTTAGGACAGGTTACAGTCACAGGGATAGGTGTGAAACAGCATTGTTTTAACACCTACACTGTGGAAAAATCAACTTCATATTAGCAGGAAAGCGCTGTGCTCTTACTGCTAGAACATGCAAATATAATCCAACTTTAATTCAGCAACAATTTTATCACCAGGATTTATTTACAAAATGCAGATTACAGAATATCTAACTATATGAATAGGTAGTATACTGTCCCCAAACCCATACTACACAACTGCTTTTTTAACATTTTTATTATGGGACTAAAAATGGAAGAAAGTAAACTATGATTATATAGACGCCAAAATCACAGCAGGATAATGCGATTCACACGGTGAACAAAAAAACGGGATGACAAAGAAGGGCAAAGAAAGGGCCCGTATTATTATGCAGCAAACAATATGTCTGTTATGTCAACACACATAATGGAGGGGAAGTGTTTTTCAGTGTGACCAGAGAAGCTTGGAAACTGAAAAGTCAAAACCAGGTGGTTGGTTTATAAACAGCCACTGCACCACAGCTTCACAGCACTCACTTCACAATACTCACTTCTTCACACTTCCAGAAATATTTCAAGCCAAAAAAGTTACTCTATCTGCACCGCCAGTCCTAAACACCCCCACAAGAAAGACCGTGCATTTGTGTGTGTCGAGGGCATAGCGGGGATTCTCAGAGCAGCTTGCAAAGTCTCACACACAAACGCTCACACACCCACCCCAGAGGCAACAAAAAAACACTGCCCTCCCAACCCCTCCTTTTTCTATTTGTCTTTCCACGCAGTGTGACCCAGTTTAAAATGCTGCTGCCCCAGCAGCGCACTGCAGCCGTTAAGTTCCCCGTGCTATGGTGCAGTGGCGTGTGTGTGTGTTTTACTTACTGGATGCCTTGCTCCAATGGACATGCCTCGTCAGGCCCTGACCGTCTCTCGCACCAGGCCAAGCTACTGGCCTGACACAGGATCTTTCCTCTCCCTCGGTCTCCTTTATTCTGTTTTTCTCTCCCTACAGTAACAAATCTCCTGTCGTCTGCCACTCGTCAACTTAATGCTCCCCCTCCCTCCTCCTACCCACAGAGACAGAAAATCCCCTCCTCTTGCTCTCTCTGCAGTCTGCCAACATAAACCACAGTAGTCTTCAGATTGTGCGCTAGCTGGGTAGCTAGTCTGGCTACAGTAGATCCTTCAGCCCCAGTATCAGCTGAGCATTGGTATGAGCGCAGACAGAGCCGATTTAATCCTGGACCCTCCCCTGGTAGGAAACGCACACTTCCTCTAACGCAGGCAGACGACAAAAACAGCAGCCAGTGTTGAGAGGGACTAGCATTAACAGCTTCAATGATTGGCTGAAGCTCTGGGAGCAGATGTTTGGCTGACGGAGCAAGCAGGTCTCTGATTGGTTGTTGGGTCATATGATGCTATGACAGCAGCGCGCTAACACTGAGTGTGTGTGTGTGTGTGTTTGGCAATTGCAGGCAAGCAGGCACACGCAGCCTGTCAGAAGGATTTGGTAAAGAGAGAGAGAAAAGGGTATGGCAAAGGAAGAGGAAGGGGGAAGGGAGGGTGACCAAAGAAAAAGGTTGGTCATGGGGGAAAAAGAGGAGGAGATGGGAGGACAGACATACACGTAGATGGGATGACGGGGAGGGAGGGAGAAGGGAGGTTTGGTTTAGGGTAGGTAGGCTAGAGAAACAACTGGAGGACAGGAGAAAGGCAGACGAGAGAATAGCCTGAGACACACTCAGCCATAAAACCCCTGAAGAACAAAAACACTAACAGCAAGCAGAGAAAACAACAGACATGCTACAGCTGTCA
Source organism: Diretmoides pauciradiatus (assembly GCA_900660315.1). Taxonomy (NCBI): domain Eukaryota; kingdom Metazoa; phylum Chordata; class Actinopteri; order Trachichthyiformes; family Diretmidae; genus Diretmoides; species Diretmoides pauciradiatus. The sequence continues at coordinate 3,652 of CABFOS010123418.1, read as the reverse complement.
ACAACTCTACAGTACAGAGCAGATTTAAAGTGGAAAGATAATGGGTGCTAAATCAGGTAGAGATCAGTGATGGGGGGGATAAGTAATATAAATTTCCGTTAGCCAGCCTAGCTCTTTCTCCTGTGGGAATTCAGTACAGTACACTGAGGGAAACTACTATAAATAAACATCTAGTTGATTATCCACACAAGTATAACCTTCAGATTTGTAGAGAATAGCATGTTTACACAATAACTAGATGGTAAATAGTGAGACTGCTAAAACATACACAACTGAACAAGCGATGCTTTCTGGTGTTAATCTGTTCCTCTAATCTACTTCCAGGAAAATTAGATATACCTACTGGATCTCACACACACACCCCCACCCACCCACACATACAGTACAGGGTGAGTGTATTTACCCTGAGTTGGAGGGTGTGACGGAGGATAGTTCCCTCTAAGGCGTGGATCCACTTCTCCCGCTCGTCTGCATCTCGGGCTGAGGGCAGAAGCACACAGACACACCCGGTGAACCACATTTTCCATACAGCAGCACAACACCGTCATCAGCATTAGCCTTGCGTTACATATTACTGACACAAGAACACTGAATATGACACGGGTAATGGGCCACACAGCAACAGAACCCCTGCACTCATCCGAACAAGCTCGTTAGCCTCCATACTAATGAGCCTAACATGATGTTGCGGGCGTAACAATTGATTATCAGATGTATATGCAATTTCACAAACAGGAAGCGCGGGATTCATTTAACGGTCTGGTTGACGCAACGAGAGTAGACAATTCGTTAGAGATGGTAAGTGTGACACACGTTCCAAAAAATGTTCTGTGTTCCTACGTCAGAGTGGTGAGGCAGTATTGCGTAGATAGCCTGGTTAACCTGGAGCCTTCAGTGTTGGTGTGCAAGGCGAGGCTGAGCAGGGCTGCACCCTCAGAGCAAAGACAGAGAACAAACACTGGCTGCCAATGACATTAAACACTGAACACTGACCAGAGCACAGGCCCTCGACACGTACAGCACGCACACACACACACACCCAACTGACAGAGGCAATTAGTGTCAGCGGCGTACAAAGGCACATTTTTCAGCCTATGCCATGAGATAGACAAGGTTTTCAGAATTTACATAAATCCAGTCAGATTGTAACATAGCCCCCCCACATACACACCAAAAGTTTTAAAAGGTTTTATAGTCTTGAATAGAAACTGTACATGTGGATGACACACATGCCTTGCAAAGTGGATGATAGGTACCAATAGATTGAAAAAAAGGAAAAATACAGATCTAGTTTATAAAAGATGGAATCTCGGAACCCAGAGTCTACTACTGCATAACGATAGTAGACACTGGGATCAGCGCCCACTGTGTCTGGGTTATCCGGACCAGCCAGCGGATCCGAAGAACGACTTCCTCTTCCGGCCGCCGATCATTTCGTTTTTAGCTTTTACTGTCATTTTTTATATCAGACTTTTGCCATACCCTGTCGGCAAGCAAGCTAACACATCACGTTTGTCAAGTAAATACGTTAAACAAAGCAATCGGACGGAAAACGTTAGCTCGCTTGCCAACAGGATATGGCAAAAGTTTGATATAAAAAATGACTGTAAAAGCTAAAACTTAAAAGCTAAATGATCGGCGGCCGGAAGAGGAAATCGTTCTTCGGATATCCTGGCTAGACCAGATAACCCAAACTAATGCCCGTCAATCCCAGAGGCTTAGACAGTCGTCAGACCAATTGTGAGTAAAAAAAAACAAAATAAGCTTTGCCATTGGATTAGCTGGCTGAATGTATCCTGTGTGAGAGTCATTTTTCATTGAGATAGGCATCTACGCTACAGTAGATGAAAGGCTGAGCAGCACTACAGCTGAAAAGCTTTTAAAAGACAGCCAGGCTCATGTCAATTCACTCAGACAGCTCCCTTTCCCTTCAGCCACGCCGACTCTCCAGAGGAACAGATCACTGCGGCTAATGATGTTTAGTTCTATTCATAACAGGATATAGGTAGGAACAGGGTCAACCCAAATAAAAAACAAATAATGCCCCTACGCTGCGTGTAACACAAAGCATCATGTTGCAGGTCTAATATTCGTCCTGCTCTGTGCATCACATGCATGGCCTATTTAGTTCCCAGGTAGTTGTGAGCAGCTCGCCCGCTATGCCCCACTCGTGGTAATTAGTGTGCTAAACAAAGCTAAAGAGATAGCCAGCCAGTAGGTCAGCCAGTCACACGACGGGACACACCTTAAGACATGACAGCAGAAGTCATCTAATCAGTACCCTGCTACTTACTGAGTCAATGTCCTTTCATCCAGAAGTTGCTGACGAAGAAGCTACCGAGACTAGTGATCGAATAGTAATAATATGAAAAAAGGATAAGGGAGAATCAGGAATCTGTTTAAGGTTTTAAGGTATTTGACATATATTCTCTTGTTCATTTCGAATGGGAGACTACCATGTTGCTGCTTTTGTGTTCTGGATCACATGTCTTGGACTAGAAAACAACAAGGTGCTTCCCTTTACAGTGAAGCAAAGGGCAAGAAGCTGTTCTTTGTAGCTGTTGTTAAATAGAATAGCGGCAGAAAGGGGCAAAAGTCTAAAGTCGTGAAGTTATACTTTATTCTCCTTGAACTCCCCACGAGCCTGACATTAACTACAGGCTCTGAAGTTTTATGATGCAGTTTCAACCGGGTAACAACGTAACATCATATCATTGCCCTTCTTCTAAGTAGTGTCCTAACAGAAAGGTGTGCCGACTAACCCTATTATGTTCTAATGCTTCCCCTCTGCTTAAGGGAAGTAGAGAGACACTACAAGGCCATTAGGGGAACAGATACACACAAACCTCACGCATCCACTCTGACCAACTCACCTCAATACAGACAGATCCAGTCCACATACACAGCTCAAATAACAGCATGGTTAAAAATGAACCTCTAGTCATCTACACATGGAAAATGGGGGGAAATAAGATACATGAGTATTGATGATTGATCATTTTCTACGTACAAAAGCGTGAAATTGCAGAGCCACCTGCAGGTCAGTGCCTTGCTTGTGTGCCCTCAGCAGTGGAGGGCGCTTCGTGTGCAGGGTGGCAAATTATGACCAGTAACCACCAGATTTTATCCTTTTTAGTCACTCCTTTGCAAAGCTCTTTGTAATTTTGTGAAATGTGCTATAAAGATAAAGATCATTATACTCTACTGTGGCTGGTGAATGAAACAGTGAATTTCCTGCCCTGCCTATTGGTTCCTCCAGATACTGTTCAGTCCCTGGCTTACATCCTCCTGAATGTATTGGAAATCCCCTTTGTTAACTTCAATGCCAAATTATGGTCCATTTTTCATAAGCAATCAGACAGGTGGAGTGATATGTGTTAGATAAGGTTAAGGTAGGGATGAACAATTTTGGGGGAAATATCTAATTGTGATTTTTCTGACAGATATTGCGATTGTGATTTGATTTGTGGTATATATTTTTTTAAAGTCAAGCTTCAGTTCAATATTCACTGTGTAATAGATTCAAAACATGTGACCGTACACTCGTCATGTGGTGCTTTTTCATGTGCTGGTACAGGTTTGTGGTGTTGCCTCGTGATGTGGTGACTGTTCCACGACAGGCCTAAGGTAGGTACAGTAACACTTTAATCCC
>CABFOS010123416.1:0-14782 GCA_900660315.1 Diretmoides pauciradiatus | reverse complement strand
TAAAGACAACGGATTAAATTATTTCAAATATTGTTTTTATTTCAAAAAATTGGCAAACAAATGTCCCTATTGGGAATAAAGCTCAATTGCAAACCTTAAACAAAGATAAATCTCTTGGGATTAATAAAGTGACTACTACCGTTACAGTCTTCTTGACCAAACCCACCGCATCCGTAATATTTTTCCATTTACTGCAGGTATTGATAAAGCTACTAGCAACTAGCGAGCTTGTTCCGCTAGCGAGGTAGCGAGCTTGTTCCGCTAGCGAGCTTGTTCCGCTAGCGAGGTAGCGAGCTTGTTTCGCTAGCGAGCTAGCGAGCTTGTTCCACTAGCGAGCTTGTTCCACTAGCGAGCTAGTGAACTTGTTCCACTAGCGAGCTAGCGAACTTGTTCCGCTAGCGAGCTTGTTCCGCTAGCGAGCTAGCGAGCTTGTTCCGCTAGCGAGCTAGCGAGCTTGTTCCGCTAGCGAGCTAGCGAGCTTGTTCCGCTAGCGAGCTAGCGAGCTTGTTCCGCTAGCGAGCTAGTTCCACTAGCGAGCTTGTTCCGCTTGCGAGCTAGCGAGCTTGTTCCTGGTGGCACTGTGGTGCAAGATCAAGATGCTTGTTACATGTGGCAAAAATGTAAATTAAAATCCATTGTATTTTATTTTTAACACAAAGTAGTGATTCAATGGTGAAATTGGTGTGTATAAATGAATAAATATAAAAAACTTGTGTGATCTGTGTAAGCCTTTCAATCATTGTACGTAGATATATTATGCTAGCTACTAGTCAAGGAAGGTTTAGGTTTACAAAATGAATAAAGTAGACTATTTGCATAGCATACCGTAGACAGATTGGCTATCTTTATTTTTCATGATGGAAAACTGCCCATCCAGAAATTCCATGCTAAAATCACCACTGCTAATTAGTTATAGGTATTATGAATATTTATGTTTATGTTGTTTCACTCACTTTTATGGACACTTGGGTGTGGGAGTGGAAGTGGGCATGTATTAGTAGTTGGGGGCTTACTAATTACACTCACCTACACACTTTGTTTAGTAATGGTGGTGGGGTGAACACTGGGGAAACAAACTTTATGTTTACTGCACTAGACCGCATGTATGGGAATATAATGCCTCACCTGGGGAGGGGGGGGAAGCGTGCACCTGCCCATATTCATATGATTTCTGAAATTTTATCAACTGATGATCCCTGCACAAGAACTAATGAGGAATATGCTACATAATGTTAAGGTAATTGTTTTTGTCTTAATTTATAATAATATTCAGAATAAACAGGACCGTCCACTTTTCTTCCAGCACTGTGATTTCCCAACATGTCGCTACACCGATGGGTGTGATCTCAAAAACACTAAATAAGCTGTTACTATTCAATATAAAAAGACACAATGACCGTTTATTAAACAAACCTGGTCCCGCGAGGTGACGCTCCCACACCTTCGCCTTCCCAAGCCGACCCTAGATACAACTCACAGAAGACTCAACTTAGTTGTTTATCCTTATAGAGTGATGGTGTCTAGCTGACTATCAGATTATCCAGTGTCGGCATAAGTGATATACACTAACTAAAATTTAACATTAATAATGTCGGATGTCCTTGATAGATGAATCCCTGAACTTTGGAGTCAGCACCCTGGAGGAGATCCGGCTGAGGAAGGCCCTGAAGGCCAGCTTGAAGAAAGCTGGTTATCCTGTCCAGAGTGCTCATACTGCTGTCAATGGAGAGAAAGAAAACATCCGCTCCTTTGTTCGCCCAGCCTTCTGCCAGGCTAGAGATGGTAAAAAAATTAGTAGTTTGCTGGAATTTTCAGCATTCCAGGAGTTTGGACACCCAACTCCTTCTGAGTTTTTTCACCCATTATTTCTTGTTTTATCTGTTGGTCTGATTACATCTCTGAATTAAATATTAATTTAACTAGCTAATTGATGCATTTGCTTTTAACATGCCCAAACCTAAAGTGTCTGTATGACGAATGTATAACTGCAACAGCATGGATAGTGTTAGTCCATCTATTTTAGCCAGCAGGCTAGATTGTGACTTTTTCTTAGCGTAGATATTTTTGATTGAAAGCCAAAAGTTTTATTTAATGATGGTGTAGGTTTTCATAGATGAGTGTCTTTTGCCATAAAATTTAGCTATTGATCTCTGTAAATTGCCAGATTAATATAATTAATGTAATCATTGACACTGATGAATCGCTGCAGCCTTACATTGGAATATAATAATCGTTAGTCGAAGGCTTGAACAGAGGTAATTCACCTTTCCATTGTTCTCACCCATGTGGTCCCTTTTTCTACTCAGACCCAATTGTCTTTGAAGAAAGTTGGAGACCCAGAGGCAGTGTGGTCGAAAGACTTGGAAAGAAGATCCTCAACAATGGTAGATCTACATTTTAATTCTATCTATAACAATAGACAAATACAATGTGAGTTAACAACTAACATACAATTTGTACTTTTATATGTCTTTATTGAACATATTGATCTTACTAACAGCTTGGATTGGAAAATATATGTGACTCATGAGATTCAGTAACTGGTGGAACCTCCTTTAGTAGCACATTTTAGGGAGTATTTTGGACCATTCCTCACAGAAATGTTTCAGTTCATTGATATCTTTTGGATGTCCTGCGTGAACGGCATGCCACAACATTTCAACAGGGTTAAGGTCAGGTCTCTGACTTGGAAAAGAAGGGGAAATCCGCACACTGTATTGCTGCTCCCGGTATAATGTATTGACTAAAAACAACGTTTTGACCTAACCAGTCTTCATCAGGCAACTTTCCAAAGTTGAGTTGAAAAACAATGACAATTGATCGCAAATATGATCTACCGAATCTCCATATCTTATTAAAAATATGAACTAGAAACACCGCCTCACGGTATATTTGAGGAAATATATGGTATTCACTTTACAGATATAGAAAACATGTGCATTACAAATGACAGAAATTGAGGAAATACAAACCCAAGTAAAGCAGACTGACTTTTGATATCTCCTTCAGGCTTTGCCCACTCGAGGCTGTTTGTGTCTTGAGTGGCCATTACAGAAGGGTAGAAAATAACCTCTCTTAAAACCTGGGTCAAGAGACTTACTCTTGCCTCTGGACCTGTTGGGAGGAACACTAACTTACTGCATGAAATCTGTCAGACAATAAACCTGTCAATATGTTACCAGTGGATACAGCTAGGGCTGTAGTTAACCAAAGAAAATCTCGGTCGACTGAAACTCGACCTACTTGCCTGATTCGCTAAGAAGAATCAGGAAAGTTGCCTGATGAAGACTGGTTAGGTGGAAAGTTGTTTTTAGTCAATAAATTATACCGGGAGCAGCAATACAGTATACGTATTTTCCCTTCTTTTCCACATATGTTATATGATTTTCCAGCACCTGTCCTAAAATAGGCATTGGATGAGCGCACAACCACTCTGCTCTTCAGGTCTCTGACTTGGCCATTCCAAAATGTGAATGTTCCTCCATTCTGTTGATGACCCAACCTCTAGTAAGCTTCAGACCACAGACTGTTACCCTGATACTCTACTCCTATCCCTCCTTTGCTGGGTCACTCCTAGGGAGAGTAGGTCAACCGACAGTGGATTTCTAAAGGCCGATATAATAACGATAGTTTGGAGCAGGAAAAAGCCGATATCGGTTAATCGGCCGATACTCCATTTGTATACAATCTGTCTGACTGTAGCCTGGTGGAGGTCCAAGTCTTTGGAAATGCTTTTGTAGCCTTTTCCATCCATGACAGGACACCTCTAACCCACACCTGAATGTCATCTCATTGATTGGATGACCTGATTTCAATTACCCCCTTTCAAACCAGTCATCGTCCTAGAGGTTCACATACTCTTTCCAGCTAAGGTTTTATGATTTAATTGTAGATCAGACTATATTTTTAAGAGCCATTTATGCAGGTAATTCAAAAGGGCTGTATATTACTAGCTCATGAGTATTGAGTTGTGTTTCGTATTTCTGTAGATGGAAATACTGGTGGACACCCCCCACTGAACCGTAGTCTGGCTGAGCGTCTCGGTAGAGTTGTGGATGAAGAAGACATATCGCTGGCCCCTCAGAAAGGTGAGTGAGGAAACAAAACAAAACAAAAAACGGATTGGTATTCACTCAACATAACTTAGTGTTCTACTCATAATCATGCTGAGTGGTAGAAGATGTGTCTTGTGGCATAGAAATGACTGAGTACAACTCTGACTGCTACCAGGGATTAGGAAAGGTTGTGATGTATTGGGGCTTAAAAATGGACTGTCTAAATAAATGCAGCTGATCAAACACATTTTATTCCTCTGGTTCTTCAGCTTTCAAGCCTGTTAGAGAAAGACTTGGTTTGCCAACTGATCCTGTTGCTCCCACTCAATCAGGTAGGCTACAAACCAATTACAGACCAACCAACCAGGTCACCCCTTTTTTACGATTGTCCATTATTCTATCTTAAAAGTTGTAAATCAAGCAGGTTGAATGTAATATTGTTGGTCATCCTTCTCACCCAGCCCTCCTAACGGCCGAGACCAACATGGAATCAAAGAACGCTCCAGAGCAGATCCGCATCAAAACCCTAGAGGAGATCAAACAGGAGAAGGCAGCAAAATCTCAGTCTCAGATTCAGAAAGACAGCCCTTCTGCCTCAGCTCCAGAAAGCACCAAACCAATTTCTACTAAAGCCACCAAGGGCACCAAGAGAGCCATCTCTGTCAAAGTTGTCTCCATTGCCCAGGTCAAGACTTTCTCTGAGATTCTCCATGCCAAGAAGAAAAACCAGGAGGAACAGCAGAAGCAGAAAAAGATCCCCACCGCTAAGAAGGACAAGCAGATTGCTGAAAACCCCCCAGGCAAGACCCAGGGCCAGTCGGACACAGCCCTTCTCAGCCAAGAGGCCCCTGCCCCTGTCGGGGTGAGGGTGAAGACCCTGGAGGAGATCCGCAGGGAGAAGGCAGCCAAGATGGCGGCTAAGCGAGCCCAGGAGGCGGAAAACGGCAAGAGCCCCGGCGCCGAAGAGCCCAGCACTAAGAAGCCCTGCGTACTCCGCATCAATAAACCAGCCTCCCTTGGTAAGTGCTTCAACTGTTCATTAGTTTTGTTTCCTGTGTGTTGCCACAGGCTTCCAGAAATGCATGTATAATTGAAAATAACATTGCTCGGTGACCTCCAAGGTGGCCAGCTCTGGAACCATCCGTCAATCATATGTGTATATGGGTCATTAAGTGGCCATCTTGGATGTCATTGAATATATTGATTGATGACTATGCCTGGAGTCCTGACAAAGGCTATTAAAATTAAAACATATTGTTTTTAACATTAAAGCGTCATCTCTTGTTTCTCCAAGAGTAGCTGAATTATTTAATTTGCTTGGGGCACTTTGATTGGTGCACCTTGGAGGAGCTGCAAACTTTTTGACTTTTGTTGTGACAAACAAACCACAGCGTACTGTAGTATACCTTTGTTTCACTGTTATGTATGCTGCAGGGTAGGCTGGGAACCAGACGAATCTGCGAGCTCGTGTTGATTGGCTCTGGCAGATTGGTCTGGACACCATCCGTTCAAAACAGATTTTCGCCTGTCCCAAAATTGTCCGGGCCAATCACTACCGTTTATCTAATATGAGGCACGTTTGATACGATGACTGAGACAGTGCCGGTGAGAAAACAAACAAGTTGGTGTGGAACGGTTGAATCCGCTATTGCGACAGTATTAAACAAACTGGATGGTATATTTTCTCTAAAAGAAGAACAAACAACTGCACTTAAAGCTTTTGTTGATAAGAAAGATGTGTTTGCTGTACTTCCGACAGGATTTGGTAAAAGTTTAATTCTACACGTCAATCAGAGCACACGTGTCGTTGCTCTGATTGGATGTAGGTCTATCCAATTGCGTCCAGTCATTTTGGTCTGCGCCTGTTGATAACACCCCTTAGCAATCAAAAATGAGCTGAGAGGTTCCAGACTAACTGAATTCACATATTCATTGTCACTGATCCTCATCGTACCGTTCCAAGTTTCTGACCTAATGGATTTAATGTTGAACCCAGCAGGCAGTACAACGACAGAGAAGACTGCTGAGGTGACAGAGAAGCTGGTTAAACCACCCACTGCTGGTGCTGAGGTATGACCTGGCAGACACTCTAATGACAGTTGTAAATGTCTACATGTGGTACCTAATATTCCATTGACTAGGTGATGGTTAAGATGGTTAATCTTCTCTGTCTGTCTAGGCCAACCCTGCCTCCAGCGTCAAGGTCAAGACGTTCGAGGAGATCATGTATGAGAAACGCCTCCGCAGGCGGGAAATGGAGGAGGCTTCCTCCACCAGCCAATCCAAAGGCTCCCCTGACGCAGAGCCTCCTCAAAAACAGGCCGCAAGTCCCGTCTTCATAAGGAAGGGTCCTATCAGAGTCAGTGTTACACTGCCGGCTGCTTCATCACCTTCCTCTTCACCTTCCTCCTCACCTTCCTCCACTACTCTGACCTCTGAGAAAACCGCCTCCACCCAAAAGGCCCCTATTCGTAAATTGATCACCCTCAAACCCAAGGCTGCTTCGCCTGTACACAGCACTACTAGTACTACTACTACTACTGTTGCTGCTACTAGTGCTGCTGTTGCAGCCACCACCTCAGCACCTCTGAAGCAGAGCTCTCCTCCACGGCAGGCTGAGGCCGACTCCCCCTCACAGAGTCCCAGCTCCAAGGCTCCCCTAGCCAAGAGGAAGAGGAGCCCCCTAGTACCTTCAGCAGGCAAGCAGACCAAAGCAGCACCTCAGGGTCCATTTGCAGAGGAGCCCCCTGCTGACAAAACACAGAATAGTTCCCAGAAGAAATCCCCTGGACAAACTACAGAGAACAAAGGTACCTTCACCCTGTCACGTATACTTCATTTTGCAATTAGATTCATTATTCAGTTTAGCTCTTGAATGCTGATTCAACAGATTTAACACAGTTAAACAAGTCAATAAAAGCTAATTGACTGAAAAACAACATTAAAAAAAACAGGAAGGACAAACCTTTTTAGGTCATGGAAGCATTCTGCCTTAATTATGGAAAGTTATGGAATTTTACATGGGTCCCTCCATTATATCCCATTATTTAATTTGCTTCCTTTTCAGTGAGGCCCAAACTGAATGTGAAGCCCTCTGTGATGAAACCTGCAGCACAGGTGAAGCCAGGCCAGAAGAGGAAGGCGGCAGCGAGATCTGCTGTAGCTGCAGTCAAACCTCTGAACAGCGCCTCTCCAGCGCTGGAGAAGCCACTGCAGGAGCCGCCATACAAACAGATGGAGGTAGGGTAGCAGACGTGGCCCACGTTTGGTGCAAATTGTAAAAGGCTTTTATTTTTTCTCATGAATCACTCCTGAACACTTCCTGTATGTATTTATGGCCTTCTGTACACCTGGTTCATTAAAGCTTCATCTAATCGAATATCGTATATAGAAATAGCACATAAATAGTAGTCATAGCAGATTAATTCTGATATGAAATCCAAACCATCTACTGCTATGAATGACATTCATTGACTTATTTCTTTCCAGATATTCCCGTCCTCTAGTGCAGAGGCCCAGCTGAGCCCTGTAGTTCCCAGGAGCCCCACTACCCTGCCGTGCTCGGCCAACAGCTCCAGTCCTCCGAGAGAGGAACTCCAGACAGTTCCTGTTTTCCAGCAGAGTCCAGTCCAAACCCCGCTGACCATCAGTACTACTGTAGCCAGGGAGGCTTGCACTGTGCCCCAAAGGTAAGGGACAGGAGAACATAGATCATCTTCATTATGTCATGTTGCAGTTACATCATATGGGAAAGACCATAAGTACCAGCTTCCTACTTGAAAATACCATCCACTTCACCTTTCAAATGGTAAATACTACTTAGGAACTCTGGGTTTGGTTTAGGCTTGGTATCACGGTGTTGTGGTATACCAGGGTATTTCGAAATCCCGACTGTATGATTTTCAATACCACGCCACCAGATGTCAGTCTACTGGTGGAACAGGCAGCTGAGTTGAGAAAGGTGGCGACTGCGAGTGGTGGGTCGACTACACTACAGCAAACATGCTAACCTGGACAAAAAAAGATACCGCCCAAGCCTAGTTTGATTCCAAGTTCCTGAATTCTGACCAACAAGGTCGAGTGTAGGGAATGATATATTAATTTCAAATAAAATGAAAAAACAACAATTTTAAATAAGTTATTTTAAATTAAATACGTTATTTTAAAATAACACTTTTAAAATACAATACAGGATACATACAACTGCATGCGAAATGTTTGATTTGTTGTTAAACATGAGGTCAAATGAACTGTCTACACAGAACTTCATTCTTGGCAGCTTTGAGCTTGAACGTGTTAACACTTCAAAGCCGTTGCGTTTAACCATCAAGTCGTTCAGGCGGAGCTCATTCCAGAATCACTACATGTAAGTCATAGTGAATGCAGCAATATTGTCTGTTATGGGAGACTGACTGAACCTGCCTCTGTCTCCATTTTAGCCCAGTATTGAAGTCACCCACCCAGGCCAAGTCACGGAGGCCTAGTTTGGCTGCATCGCGCGTAGCTCCCACCTCCAGCGCTGCTGCCTCCTCCTCCGCCTCAATGGACGACTTTGACGAGCTGATTAACGAGTTCACCGATGACCATCTGGAGGAAGACGTCGACCCCGGCATCGGAGAGGACGACCTGCTGCAGGAGCTGTCAGAGATGATTGACAGCTAAAGGTCCGATGATTGACAGCTAAAGGTCCCAACAAGTAGAATATCGACTCCCCGCCCTCTCACCCATGACCTTGTCTCGTGACCCTCAAATGCAATTTCAAGCGGTGACCTCCCAACAACTGTCAGTGTCATGTACTGGCTACCGTGGAGGGTTTTCTACAGGACGTTTGTTTAAATTCATGTATACATTCAATTTTAGGTTGTTTGTCGTTTTCTTTACATTTTAAGTATCTTCTCTCATGTAAACAATTTTCTGCCCGGTTGATTATTTGATAAGATGTGGCTTTGTTTTTATTGCTGTTTTGTGGTCATCTTCCTTCTTTCTAAGTCCTGAAAAAGAACATAAAACCAGCTACTGTTTGGCTTGGAGATGTTGTGTAGAACATCCTCAGGTAACTTCTAGTCAGGAATTTGTTGAAGACAAGTTAAGTGCACCACTTACTGTTCAATCACTTATCATTGTTGCGGAGAGAAGTCAAAACTGTATACTGTGTATGCAAAAGGGATGAGCAAGCTGAGTATGAACTCACCAAGAAACCTCACACTGCTGCACTTATAGTAGCCTGCTCCCTCCTACTTTCCTTTTCTTTCTTTTTACATCTGACTGGACATGACTGGTGAAAATGCCAGTGTCTGCCTGGTTCCCAGCTTATGACAGTAAAAATGTCCAATTTGAATAGACTGTGATATTATAAGCCCACAAACAGAACAGTAAATATTGTAACTAGAGAGTAAAGGAATATCCCAAATGCATCAAGGATCTTGGAAGTAGGATTGGTTTAGTCTTAATTTCAAATGGTTTGTTGACGTGTCCACTCAGATCTTAGGAAGTGCGTTTTCTGTCCTTGTTTATTTATGGACTCTGCATTGGTCTTAACTTTAACTGTTTTAATTATGCTTTTATCAGACAACCATCCACTTAAATCACTGCTTTCTGGGATAACTTCTGTAAGTGCTCTCTGGTATTACTATGTGAATGAACAACTCAGGGACTGTGTCTGTTTGTATGATGATGTGCTACCATGTATCATTTCAACACTGCTGTTTAGTTATTTTCCCCCACATGTATAAGTCGTATATAACTCATCTTCTCTTACGAGAGATCAGCTTGTTGATCTTTATACGTGTTTGCACCTGTTCACATCCTTTTCCACAAGCTTATCATTAAAAGTGACATATGTTATAATGTAAATAAAAATCTGTTTAATGACATTTCTTTACATTTTATTGAATCATTTTGTATTACATCAGTAGAACAGCTGTCATGCATATTTCATACTAAGCACAAGTAATAAGTTCTGGTCAAAGAAATGAATAGACCAGAGGCCTATAGGTTAAAAACAAATGTTTACAAATCAAGCAGGAGCAGCTTCTCTAGTCTCCACTGTTGGGACAGCAAGCAACATGGCGGCTTCAGTTTCCAGGTCACAGAGGAAAGGGGAAACAGTAGAGGAAAAGGAGTGAATCTGGGCTAGTTTTTGGAGAGTATGGCTACAGACAGACTGTTCACTGTGTCACAGTCGCATTTGGAACATTTGGAAACGAATGTACTTGATCACATTATTCTATTCACTATTACTTAGAACTTTGCTCAATATAATTCAGCTCAGTACAACTTTATTTTTTCAAGTTTTTGAAAAAGTTGTCTACAGGGGCAATTTAAAGGACACAATAAACAATAAGCTATTAAAGTACAGAGTGGTCAGCAGTCAAATGCATACAGCTGAAATTAGAATGTGTTCATAAGTGTCCAGTTGTCCAACTTCGGGTACCGCCATGTTCTATTGTTACTAGTTGCTATTGAATCACATATATATCACACATCGATAACTATCAAAATAAACATTTTACATGGTAAAAACTAAAAGAATTCTACTATTGCACAAGGGGTTCACAAACTTTCAGTCATGACAGTATCTAATTATTTAATTATTTATGTATCCCTCCCTACTGAGGATGTGTCAGAAAAAGGTTGTTTTTTTCTAGGATTGTCTTAAATTTGATTATCCTTTTCCTCAAAACAACAAAACAAAGAGTTTTCTTGAATGCTTGGTGTGTTTAAAATGTAGTGCAGTTAAACAAAGGGTTAGCTCTTCCAATTCTTTGAAAGGTTATGTGCAGATATGTGTGGCAGTCCTATTATCTGACCAGTGTGTGTCATTTAAATTTGTAGTAATTAATTATCAAAGCTAGATTTGAAATTGCATAATTATGTTACACTTAAATACACAAGTAATAAAACGAATATAAAAAATAATAAAATTAAATTAAAATTTCAACATGCAGTGTGGTCCTCCGGACACCAGGTGGCGCTGTGGTTCTGCAGGACTGACCGTTCAGCTTGCCGGCTTATCGCTACTTCCGGGGTGAGCAGATGTAAACAGAAGGACGTTCGCCTCTGGGAACAGCTGCAGGAGAAAACATGACGAAACTGGAGCTACTAAACGTGTTTCTGAACGACAGACTAACAGCGGCCGCCGAAGACATCTTCAGAGCGATTAAAGACACTGTGGCGGAGTACCAGAGTGAAATCCTGCGCTCTAAGGAGGAAAACGAGCGGCTCAAACGGCTCCTCAATGTTGCCGTTCAGCGCCTGTTACTTCAGCCAGGTAAAGGAAGGACGGTTTAGCTAGTGGCTTTCTGTCTCCAGCGTTAGTGCTTAGTGTGTGTTCCCTCTTCTCTCATGTCAGTATTATGTTCCATGCTTATCGGTAAAGGTCCATACCTGGGTATCATGTCGTGACTTAAGAGTTTTTGCCAAATCATTGGGGTCTTCTGGTAAATTCACCCCCAAAAACAATGCAATTTCAACAAACTTAAACTTTTAGATTTAGACTGATTTAAACGTGGTGCATTTCTGCTGGAAGAAGTTTGTGGGAATAACGGGTGAACCAATTATAAAAGTTCAAATTTTATCATAGTAATTGGTGCTTGGTGGATTATATGTAGACCGAATTAACCACTAGAACTGATTGAGAAAAGTTCTTGCGTCGTGTTTTTAATGTGTATGTAGTTTGCTGATAAGCGAGGCAGCATTAAATAGCCAGATTTGTGAATGGACTTTGGCATGACATTATGTCCATACAAGAGAGAAGGAAGCAAGAAGCTAAAGACTAGATTCTATTGTGATGGTGTGTAAACTGATGATCCGAGCATGAAATGTCACAATGACGTGCTGCCCATGGTGTGTTAGTGTCAACACACGTCACATGACTGCGATTGTTTGTACCATTTCAGAAGTCCATTCTATCCAAGCCCGGGAAGACGCTCAGCCCTGTGAGCCTGAATGGAGAGGCAGCGCGGAGCCGACGCAAGTTAAAGAAGAACCTGAGCTCAGAAACATCCAAAACGAAGGGAGAACATCGTCTTCTCTCGCGGAGGGTCAGGTCGAGACGCCGCAGAGGTCACATCTTACAGCGACCCCAACCGTGTGTCACATAGAAAGTGTTTCCCCACCTCCGACAGTGTCCCAGGACGTCAAGGCGGAGAGCGACGGGGAAGGCGTCAGGAAATGCCAAGCAACCAACAGCTTAACATCCTCACTGACTGTTAATGCTTATTTCAGATCAGCTCCAAGCGACGACAGAGCGCAGAGCGACCAGATTCAGAGGAGAGAAAATCTCCCAGGATCGGACAGACCGCAGACGAAAGGGCCGCCCCTCTCCAACGGAAAGCAAAGCGCGCACATACTGCGGATCAAGAACGTGCGATCCCTGAAGTCGCCCCAGCCGCGGCCCTCCCGCCCGGCTCAGGGTATCCAGAAGTGGCACTGCTGCGAACAGTGCGGGAAGGGTTTCAGCTTCGCCTGCCAGCTGGAGGTCCACATGCGCTGGCACACCAAGGAGAAACCCTACAGCTGTGCCGTGTGCAGGAAGAGCTTCACCACGGTCAGCATGCTCAAGAGGCACCACCGCATCCACACCGGGGAGAAACCCTTCCGCTGTCACGTCTGCGGGAAGTGCTTCAACCAGTCAGCCCATCTCAACACCCACTTCAGGCTCCACACCGGAGAGAGGGCCCGCTGGAGTAGAGGGCCGCACCCCAAATGACTGGAAGAAATCCTCTGAAAGTGATACAGTCTGACTGGGAAACCACCCGACCCTTGTGTTTAGTTTCAAATGCTTCGGATTTGCAGACTTTCCGGTTCAAACCGTGTACAGTGATTGTGTTTGTGTGTCTTGCTGTGTGTGTTGTGTAATAAAGTGTGGTCTGTACAGACTTGTGGATCATTGATGTGTTGGCCTTTGCCATCAGACAGTCTAGTAAGGTTAGTTTATGCCCCAGAGTCTATTATCGATAACAATAGTAGACTCTGGCATCAACGCCCACTGTGTCTGGGTTATCCGGTCTAGCCAGCGGATCCGAAGAACGACTTCCTCTTCCGGCCGCCGATCATTTAGTTTTTAGTTTTTACGGTCGTTTTTTATATCAAACTTTTGCCATTCGGATCCGCTGTCTGGACCGGATAACCCAGAACTAGTGGCCGTTGATCCCTCCGATTGAGTCTCTGGGTTCTGAGATTGGTTTATGCCTGATTGTCATAGATCGTAAAATGGAAGTCGGTTCTCTTTAAACTGCACTTTCCTTGTATTTTTATAGAAATATTTTTCAATTCCATCATGTTTGGTTCAGCAGATAGGGGGGAAACGATAAGTTAAAAAGATAATTGTGGTGTGGCTAAATAAAAGTGAATAGTGTGATAATGTAGGTTACTGTGTCTCAGTAAAGTGTCTTCAGCCCTGATCTCTACCGCTCAGTTAACCTGAACAAACTATCCGGCTCATTTAGTTCATGGTAACGTGACTACTATAGCCACTGCTGATGCTTCTACTAGATATGTTGTGTGCTAATCACCAGTAAGTTAACAAGATGACATTATCTAAACACATTTCTGCAAGACAACTGAGTTGTACTTCCAATATGGCCGCCAGAGAGTAGAGGTTGTCACTTGAAAGTCCTCTATAAGTCCTTATGTTTGTCTTATCTACAGTATATCTTATTCTCTGCTGTTGCGATGGGGAAAGTAATATAATCTACAACCAGTACATTATCCTACAGAACAACCAATCAAAAGGTAATAATACATGATGAGGTAGACACGGCTGATCTATCAAGTATCAACAGCATCACCAAAACTCAACTCATAGTTTTCGGAAAATCATTTTATAAGAGTGGGTGTCTACTTTGTCAAAGTGCAGATATAAACATTTTATATCACAAACACACAAATTAGGAGGATGGATTTGATCAGATATGGGGCTGAAGTGCAGAGTGACTATGATCTCAGACGATAATCAGACAATAATCAGAATGGTAAAACAGTTGTGAGGCAGAACTGAGTATTCTCTCAGGATGTATAATAACTACAATTGTTTCATTTGCTTTATGACTGTTCTAAATTACTGCACTAAATAACAAAATAAAATACATAAAAAATAATAAATAAATGCACTCCCTTGTGAAAGTTTTTAACAATAGTTTCTTTTGCTGTTGAGGTTTCTCTGTTGTTTCTCTGAAGCATTGAAAATTATGTTTTTCCCCCCTCAATGTGTTTGAGGTTTAAATCAATCAAACAATTCTCTAGATTCTAAGATATGGCGAGATATGATTCCATTTACCACCAAAACGTTCAAGGTCGCTGGGGGCGAGTGAGTGAAGTGACGTACTGGGAAGATGAGGTTGACCATCGTCCCCCCCCCCTCCACATGTCGTTCAGACAGGGCCGGATTAAGACTTCAGTGACTCAGGGGCCCCACCCACCTCCACCCACACAAACCATAACTATCCACAGGGGTGTTGGTGCTTAGAAATACTGTAGTTTAATCAAGTATCATTCCTGAGTATCTGTACTTGTTAAATGTATTAATGAATGCATATGTTGTAAATTAAGTTTAATGTGAAATTCGACTCGGCGTAACCTCACGGGGGGTCAGAGGACAGTGATGACGTCCGGTGCACCGGGCTAGGTCCGCCATTCGGAACCTAAACCTCCAGTGCGGTGCCTCCGTGCACCAGTGGGTACCCAACTCTCCTCTCTCCCCCAGGGGGAGGCGGGGGGGGGGGGTC
>CABFOS010123414.1:0-11410 GCA_900660315.1 Diretmoides pauciradiatus | reverse complement strand
TATAATCAACATCTCCCCGTACCTCTGTGCTGATTATTTTCTTTATGGTCGAAATTCTAATTACATATTTTTATCTCCTACACCTGATTGAGCATCGCTACTGAACAGATCAAATGCCTTGGTCACAACGTCTAGTTTTATGACACACACACACACACTTTCCTCTCTATCATCGTGAGAAAGAGGGTGAAAGGATACACACACACACACACTAGTCATTGCTATGACAACATGCCTCTCTGCTCTTGCTCAGGGTCTCTGAACTACTCAGAGGACACATGTATTTGTAACCCTGGGCACCCAGCTTCCCACTCTCACACCCACTCATGATGCTCTGGGCCCTGTGTGTTTATAAAAGACCCATCAGTGTGGAAGCAGCAGCCTGCAGCACTACAAACTCCAGAGGCCATCAAAAAACACTATGCTCAAATTCATTGGACCCCCAACATTTGTGCATTCTTTATTAACGTCCAGTGATATTCTACTACATTGTGAGGAAATGTACAGTACATAACACTCATATGACATATTATCTGTTTACATTTTTCCAGTTGGATACTTCATTAAGCAGGATTAAAACATTAGCCAGATAGCTTTAAAAATGTTATGAAATTGTGTTTATTGTTAGCAATCATCAATAGATCCTAAACCATAACTTCCTGGTTAAACAAAGGTTAAATAAAATAAATAAATAATAATGTTCATTTTGTTTTACAGATTCAAATGAGCATCACTAGTTTGTAGCATAATCTTTTTCACAGTTATATGGCTCACTTTCTGAAAAGGCCCCCGGGTCTCAAGTAGTTTTATATTTGTGGGTTTGTGCAATCAGGGAGAATATGTGTATAGTCTATTCAGCCCCGTTGACACGAAATATAAACACCCCGTTCACATTTAGCATTACCAAAGCACTGCACTCTTTAAAAAACTTGTTTTATATATATGACCTAGTGAAACAGGAAGTTCTGCAGACTTCCCCAAGTATTCTAAAAATGCTTTCTAAGACTTTGACATTTCAAAATAACAGTCAGGGACTTTTATTTATATATTTGACCACACACTAACAGAGAGAAGGGGACATATTTTTCAATCTACAATGTAGACCGATATTAATTAATGATCTTAATGGTCATTCATCTCAAAAATGAGTCCTTCCTATAACAAATGAAGTATTGCATCACATTAGCATATAAGCAGTGGTACCCAGCGTGACTCTATGTATGGACACAGACAGGTAACACCTGCATGTCCATATGTTTACTGTATGCAGCACTTTCTCCTGACAAGCCGGTGAATCTGAGGCTGTGGACGACCTTCTGGTTCCAATCTGGTGCAGGACCAAAACGATGGGAGAGCAGATTGCATCGCTATGGCAACACAATCACCCTGCCATAACGTGGGAGGCTCAGATCATGTATGAGCCACGTTTCGATAGTCTAATTATTCACTCGCCTGCAGAAAAAAACATTTTATCTGTGTTATATTGTGCAGAAGATGTATTGTTTTGGTATAACATTCCCACCAGCTAATTTAATATATGCAACTTCAATAATTAGTAACCTATCAGCTGTTTAAATGCATAAATGAATGAAAGCTATTCAAATTGATTTAGGTTCATCATCACACAAATTAATATTGTCAATAAGAGGGAACTGGTGACAAAATTAAGTGTACCCATGATTTGTAAATGCTGTATATCACTTTACACAATAGTGCTGATTAACAGTACAGTATCATCTCTAATGAAGTTGGGTGGGAATTTCTAGCCATCCATCAGTTACCTAGCAACACACAAAGTGTTAATGTTGTGGTTTTGGTGAGAGCGGTTGTGAGTTACTGTAGTGTGAGGAGCGGTGGCCAAAATTCTTGCTACATCTTCTGTATCAACTCACAACATAGTATAATAGTATTACTATGCCAAGTGGAATGGAGCATGCTTCCCTCTATCCCTGGAGCAGAAATAGCACAATCACACTCATGCACACACACTCACACACACACATGAAGAGTTTCCTCATCAATTATTTCTCAAAGGGGGGATTTTAGCTCAGCATCACACTAAATCGACCCTCTCCCACAGTGAGACACAGACCAGGTGTTATTTTAAGACTTAACTAAAGAACTAAAGAACTGAATTGGACAGCAAATTCACCTCAAATAGCTTCAGCCCTCAGAGATCGGAGACTTCACTGGTAGAACACATGACACTGCCCATCATGTAAGGGATTACTAACTTGATTACTTGATTGATTGCTTATTGACAACAAATAACAGCAGTAAACAAAAAAAATGAAGATGAACTGGGCTTTCATAAAAACAGATTTGAGAGGAATGATCCCACTATTCAATTTGATTGTGAGAAGATTGTGAAAGCCAATGCTTCTGAAATCCAAACTCAAGATCAACAGGTGCTTCGGCTTCAAAAACCCATAATCACTTTCAACTTTCTTACCACAAGATGTACTATTTACATCCAATTTGTTTATGTTAGCTGCAGGCTGAATGCTTTCTGCATCGCCCTGTTCTTCTCAATGTGCTGCATCAGGTGTTGTTTGTTTCCCGAGCGCCAAGTTCAAAGGCAAGTGATTGGTTCCAGGTGCACATATTAAGAGATGAAAGTCGAGAGATCTCTCAGTATCAAAACACAGAAAGGTCAGGGAATAGATTCTGTACTTTGAAATGTCAACTGATTACCTTATAACTGGCGACATGAAGCTATTTGAAGGTCCCAATGATAACAAGCCTGTACAGTGTGGAGAGAGGAGTGGAAACAAAGGTTGCTGTCCTGGATCATATTAAATAAGTATCAATAAAAGGTAGAGAGGCAAAGCTTTTTTTGTCTTTTTATATTTGAGAAACATTCAGATAAACTGTATACAATCAAATGCAAACACGCTGTCGTCTGTTGGTAGCTGACACGTGCAACAGTGGGGCAGACTTATCAATACTTATCAATAGAAGATACTGTAAGGGATAATCAGATAGCATAGCTTCATGTGTCACTATGTTGAGACGATTTGTTTAGCAATGAAAGGTTTCATTCCAAAACGTATGGTATCATTTGTTAACCTTCAATAATAGTAATATTATTGGTAACACTTCACAATAAGAGTCAGTTAAGGGTTAGTTAATGCTTAATTAACAGTTAACTAATGTGTAATTTACTAATGGTGTTCATGTAAACTAAGGTATTAATTTATACATATAATAGTTTATGAATATGACTATTAAATAATGTATAAATGAACACCATTAGTAAATGATTACCAGACACATTAGTTAACTGTTAATTAAGGGTTAGTTAATGCCTAATAAGCATTACATAACCCTTAACTTACTGACCCTTATTGTAAAGTGTTACCATATTATTAAAAATCTCCATATATTAGAAGAAATTATCATTTAGATGTGCGTACCTTTAACATTCGTTTTAATGTCACCAAACAGTTTGGAAAAGTAGGTACCAATTTTCTCAAATAGTGTATTTTTTTTAAATTTTGGAATGAAATGCTTCAATTTTACAACCTTGGTTACTTGATTATTTATTGTTAATTCAACTGAAAGGGTTCTATAAAACCACATTTTATTCATACACCACTAGCGTTACATACAAAAGGGACAAAATGATCAGCTAACATCGTAAGCTTAACATTGCAATGTCCATTTCAGTATCGTAACGTTACAAGACCAAAAAATTGTTTAGGATTAGCACTAAATCAGTAAGGCAATGCTGTGTAGAAGTACATATCAGAGGCAGTCAATTGTTTACATGTCACATAAATAATACAGGAATGGTAAAACGGAATGGGAAAACTCAGATTAAAGTTGTTGGTATTACGTGTTCATTTAAGGCTGCTGTGAACTTAGACAGTCCCAAGTTACTTCCATTGCAGTTAAACGGGTCCTCGGATGTTACTGTTGTTGATTTTTAGAGTAAAACACTACAGATGTAACTACATTAAGGTGACCTGGAAGTTCACATCCATACCTTTTACCACCAAACTGGACCTTTTTTTCTCTTTCACTGGGACTTTTCTTTGACTGTGCTCGCTGAGACTCATAGAATGATAAAGTTTAAGACACAACGAGGAATTTAGAGATATTCTGAATGCAGCCTTTTCCAGTGTGAAACTAGTGGATTTGCTTGCATCAAAACAGCAAACGACTAAGCAACCCAAGCTACCAACTGAAGGCACTTGAGTGAATATAATGAAAGTAGATGGATCATATCATATAATAGCTAACACCCAAAAGAGAAGAAGGCTCCAGCATGTAGCGCATTGATCATATGGGATACAATTAATGTAACATGGGACAAAGTACACATTTTAGCTTTGTTGATTGCTTTGGTAGATACACAATGTGGACACCGATGAAAAAAAGAAAAAGAATGGAGCATTACAGTTTGTAGTGTAGTGTCAATCCTTAACAGAAAGTGTTCCCTCACACAAACAGACATTAAAAAGCAAGATAAATAGAACAAAAAGTACATATAAGTACAGTGAGAGTGTAATAAGTGAAAAACAATGTGTATACTGGTTTATGGTTTGTAGTACAAACTGTACAGTGTATAGTAAAGTCATTATATAAAACGCATACAAAATGATTACAAAAACTACTTTACACTGATCAGTCCATTGTTCCTTGGCATTTTACTTTGGTTTTTTGATGTCATGTTGATATAATCTTGACAACAATGACTGACAGTTATGCAAAACATTGGTTCTTTTATTTAAATGAGATGAATATTAGACTATTTTTGCTCCCAAATAGTTGCTATCAAAGGTGGATTCATGAGATGTGGAGAATATCTCCTACATGGAAATGGATCTGTGCTTAACTTTAATGTCAGGACGCAGTGAGCTGATGGTGTTGCAGTTCAATTAACACACTTCAATAAGAGAATTCTTCCTATTGAACTTTTGTGTTGTATTCTCATTGTGAAGTCTTCATTTGACCCTTGCCCTATACATGGATTTGGAAAACTATATGATTCCTTCTGAGTTCACAAGGTGCCACATTTATTCCCCTCAATCTATGCTGAATCATTCACGTTCCCATATCTGTGAGAATTGGATGGGTATACGTTACGGAAAGGTTGAAAATAAGTGAATGAATTTGGGGCGAGTTCAAGTGAATATCGAAAGGAAAAGCATCCTCATTGTAATATGACTAATCAGAGTGAGCATTGACTTGTGCAGACTCAGACATCTGGTCATGTCACGTACCACAGATCTGATGTGGTCGGTGTGATATATTTTTTTTAGCATTGAAGTGGTTATAAAGGGAACACCGCAACCATCATCCTAAATTGTGGGAGACTCAGTACACGTCAATGTTCAGTCGTTGGCTATTGCATTAGTCAGTGGCATGAATAGAGTTGCTATGTTACTGTTATTATTTGGGGTAATTAGTCCTAGAGTGTTTGACGGCTTCCTCCAGCGACTTCCTAGTTACCAGTAGCCGCACCACGTCCTCGTTCTTCTTTGTTAGTCTTTTACGAGCCTGGTCATGTGTCACCATGGTCATATCCCAACCGTTCACCTGGGACAAAGAGGGGAAAGGAAAACTGTTGTGTCAAGCTAGCAAGTTTGGATAGTTGCCTGTCTACACACATTTGAGGAAAATGCAAGGTTGCAAATTCCCAAAAGCAAATGGATATGAAAAATGTCTATTATGAAAGGATTGGTTATCACACTGTCAAATTCAAGGACTTTTCAATGACGTTCGAGCTCTTGTTTGTTGAAATGGAACTCATTGACTCAAAATTGTCATGTTTTGGGGTAAGATATGATATTGTTCTAAGGCTCATTTAGTCGTGATCTTGTCAAGTCGAGAAATCATGGTGACATAATTTTAAAATTGCTGTTTTATCAACACAAATCCATCCATCATAACAGTTTTCCTCAGGATGTGAAGTGTTGATCGTAGGACGGAGGGCGGTCCGGAGAGCTGAGGCATATCGATGAATTTGGGTGCTATATTTTAATAATAAGGTCATTCATTTTCAAAAACTTTTAAGGCCTTTGTGTTTCTCAAACGGTGGGGACCCTGATATGCGTCCCTGATCATTTCATTTAGTTTGAGTAATGTTGTAACCACGTCTCCTTCACTTACAGCATGTACAGTAGTATACAAATAGTGCCATCTTGTGGAAATTACATTTGTGAAAGCAGAAGCAGAAAATCCATCTCACTTACATACCTGCATTATTTTGTCTCCTGCCATCAAGCCTGCCACCTCTGCTGGTCCTCCTGGTGTTACTCTGGTCACATAGATGCCCTGTAGACGACACAAACATGCATTACTTCATATGCACACAATCAGACATACATAGTCATGCTACAGGCACCTCCTTTAACAGCAATGACTTGGGGGAAACATCTCCTATAGCGACCGACTGGTCTCTGGCATCTTCCTGGAGGGATTTTCACCCACTCCTTCTCACAGAACTGAGCCAACTCAGTGTGGTTGGAGGTTGGTTGCCACGGCATCTCGATTGTTTTTTTGATTGGGGTTGGGAGTCTGACCAATCCAAAACACTGAACTTCTTCTTCCTGGGCCATTCTTTGGCAGATTGGCGTGACTGTTTAGGATCATTGTCTTGTTAAACAACCACTTTCGACCCAGCTTCAACTCTTGGACCGATTTGCCTGACGTTCTGGTCATGATTTCTCTGGTTTCCCTCAGAATTCATGGTTCCCTTAATGAGGTCGAGTCCAGAGGAAGAACAACAGCCCAGACAGTGACACTCCCTCCACTGTGCTTGACCGTAGTGATAAGGTCATTCTGGTGGCAGGCAGTTTTGGATTGTTGCTAATCATGGCATCTTTGATTGCGACCACTTTTCAATTTGGACTCATCCATCCAGAGAAAAGACTTCCAAAAATCTTCAGGTTTGTCCAGGTGCCAAACGTAAGACAAGCAGTTTTGTTGTTTTTAGACCGTAGAGGCTTCTTTCCCTTGTATGCAAGCCATTTCTATTCAGTGTTCTTGTATTGTTGATGGATTCACAATGACATCTGATGCAGCAGTGGAGGCTTGTAGATCTCTGATGTTATTCTTGGGCTCTTTAGTCCTCATTTTAATATTCTTCTTGTGGCTCTTTAGTGATATTTTAGAAGTGCATCCACTTCTAGTCAAAGTTACCGTTGTGCTAAATGCTCTTGTGTTAAATAATCTTCCGCAGACTGATGCACACTCACTACTGACTTCCTGAGGTCTTCTGAAGTCTCCTTACGTGATCTCCATTATGATCACCTCTGTCTTTCACAAACAAGGGAATGAATGCCAACCATGTCTCCACTGATGACAGGTTAGGTGGGTAACGTATTGACTTTCAGTGTATATACAGTCGGCTGGTATGGAACGAGTGTGAGAATCTGTGTTACGCCTTTCAATGACATCAACTACGTGTGTCTGGTTTGTTCCTACCTGAGGCTAAAGCTCATGTGTTCAGGCCTGTTCCTCACTTATATCTGACTAAACTACTGCTCTACTTAAACTCTGCCTGAACAGGAATGTGATCAAGAACATAAAAAAGACAGGCCTAGGGCAGGACAATAGTAATATCCCACACGGGTTTTATGTCCTAAAACATATATTCAATTCATATACACACAAATATTCATATGAACTATACCCTGACAGCCACTGGATGGATTATTTTCAGTAAATTCCAGGGAAAACATCTGAGAAAGATGGAGTGGGGTTTGATTGGAAATCAACTGAGTATGCAGTAGTAGTAGTGACGCAGTAGAAAATGTTGGCACAGCAGTAGGAGAAGATTGAAAAATCACTACATCAACAAAAAATAAAACAAACAATATCATAAAAAACTCAACAATGGATGGGAGGAAGACGGACTGATTGACAGAGGAAAATGGCACCGTCTTCTTCTGTAAGAACTGACTCCAGTTTACAGCAGCGGGAAGAAGTTAAAACAAATCTTGCAAATTGAGTGTTTACACACACACACACACACACACATGCACGTACACACACACACCTTGTCAGTCTTGTCTTCAGAGAATGGGTTCTGTCCCGGGTCCTGGTCTATACCTCCTCCGATACTGAAGCCCAGGATCAGGTGCTCTCCCTGCCGCAACTTGTGGATCTCAATCCGTTGCTGTTCACCAGTGAAACAAAATCATCTGTTTTAGATTCCTCATTGTGCATAACTAACCAACTTGAAAAAAACAAGACACATTATGACCGTTGTCACATCCTGACATGCACCCATTCAGCAAAACACTGGCTATCAAGGTTAATGTCAGTATGTCAGATATCTTAACAAGCCTACTGTATCAGTATAGTGCATAACTGTTATGTCTCTGTACAAGAGCACCAAAACATCCTCAAGTAGAAGCAATGTTTTGCTGAAATTGTACTAAGCAGAAGTAAAACAACTGGTGAAAAAAGTCAAAAGTAGCTCATTTATTGTGTACTCAGTAAAAGTTAGTGAATTACTTTTTTTCATACAAAATTGGACATTGTGGGATTTGAGGACAGTGCATAAACTTTAAAACTGGATTATTCTCTGCTGACTGAGCTTTAGCTGCTAACAGCTCACAAATGACCAATGTACTATTGTCCAGTTTCTGATGCAATGCTACAAAGAGCCTACAAATGTGTACTCAAACGGATCCGATTTAAAATGTACAGTGCAAAGTAAAATGACTAACTTCAAAATTACTCAAAAGAGCACAAATTTATAATAGTAATAATCCTCAAATGGAGGATTGAAGTGATTCTGGTTCTTAGTGTAGTCCAGTATCTATAACAGTGTGTCATCTCAACAACCCCTCTATCCAGTCCATCACTATGCACCACGCTTCCTCTCATGAATGCCCCCTTGACTGAGTAGCAGCTGCTGCCTTATTGAACCAGATGGGATGAAAGCTCTGACACTAGGACTCCTCACAGCACTCCTCAGCACAAAGACGGCCTCTGTGTGTGATGGTGAATAATAACCAGACTTTCTGTCAGTGGTGCGGCTGATACAACGATGTCTATCTGGAGAAGTCTGTCATGTCTGAGTCACTCACTACTTCCAACACTGTCTACTGGTTTGCCACACCATCGAATTTCTCTCTCCTGGTCAAAATAGGTTTGTGAGGCTGACTAATACCCTGATTTTTTATGTTAAACTATATATAGACCCATTTATTGATGCATCTTGTGATTGATTGCAGCTTTAACCTGAGATGCCAGGTAGATGCAATTAACTAGGACCAGATTTGAGGACCACTGATGTAGACAGAGGGTTTGATTGTGCCTTTCTACAGCACTACACTGTCTAAGTGATATGAAAAATGAAATGTGAAGTTGGTTGATAGCTGTTAACCCCAAGCAGAGACCAGATGACTGATAGGACCTCAGATAGCACCAAGCCTTAGGACCAGATGACTGATAGGACCTCAGATAGCACCAAGCCTTAGGACCAGATGACTGATAGGACCTCAGATAGCACCAAGCCTTAGGACCAGATGACTGATAGGACCTCAGATAGCACCAAGCCTTAGGACCAGATGACTGATAGGACCTCAGATAGCACCAAGCCTTAGGACCAGATGACTGATAGGACCTCAGATAGCACCAAGCCTTAGGACCAGATGACTGATAGGACCTCAGATAGCACCAAGCCTTAGGACCAGATGACTGATAGGACCTCAGATAGCACCAAGCCTTAGGACCAGATGACTGATAGGACCTCAGATAGCACCAAGCCTTAGGACCAGATGACTGATAGGACCTCAGATAGCACCAAGCCTTAGGACCAGATGACTGATAGGACCTCAGATAGCACCAAGCCTTAGGACCAGGAAGTGTGAATGTGGGGGATGACGCCCAACAGCTCACAGAATAGATCCATGTTAGCTGTCAAACTCACACACACGTCCTTTCACCACCAGAATGTCACATTTCACATGACATTTCAGTCTTTGAACCGTTGTTTTGGTGAGTTTAGTATCAACATGACCGACGCTTTTCGACATGAAAGTTGTATTGTTTTCTACACCAAACACCAACCCTCTTCTGACCAACTCCTTAGTGTTACAGCTACTATAAAGCTCTCTACTGCCAGAGTCGCTTTGGTTTGACGTTAGGCCCGAAGTTAAACAATGGAGTCCCGTTGAATGAAACACGCCCGACTCCCAAACTTACCACAACAACAGCCACCGGCTGTCCCGGGATGAACGACATTGTCTGGGGTCTTGTAGTTAACTAACGACTCCTATATCTGTTCCAGTCAAAGAAAAGGCTTCCGACACGGGGACAACTTCCTAGATCACTGCATGAGTAACTAACAACACCCTGGTTCTTCTTCTTCTTCTGTTTTTTAACAGCCTGGTTCTTCTTCTTCTTCTTCTTCTGTTTTTTAACAGCCTGGTTCCTGGCATGTAACGAAAGGCTTTACAGGTGACGTCACTTTGGATTGGGCGCGCGCGTTTAGCACCACGGGGTAGCCAGGGAGGGCGGTGCTTACTGTTAGACGTGTTAACACGGTGGAAAGGTGACCGCCCCGCCCTGGCTTGGTTCATAAATCGAGCTGTCCGAGGCGATGTGGACGCGTGTGTCCTGGGACAGGGTTGGGTGGATTCCTTAAAAGGGACTTGAGCCCTTTGTAACCGACGTCGGGGCGTTACAGTCACAGTAATCGGGTATTTGACCCCCAGTAACAAGAAGTAACGCGTTACATTTTCATTTTCATTAGGTGAAGTGTCACATTCAAGTAGACGTTATGGTAAGCTGTTTTAACATTTGATAAAAACAATGTGATATCAAGGTTTTTTTAATTTTGATATCAAGTTTTTGAATTTTGATATCAAAATTGGAATTTTGATATCAAAATTCGTAAACTTTGATATCAAAATTCAAAAACTTGATATCAAAATTCAAAACCTTGATATCAAATTGTTTTCATTAAATGTTAAAACGGCCATAAGAGATGGCCATTTTTAAATATGTCAGCTGCTTGTGAAAGGCATAGGACCTGTTGTTGTCATGGCTACTGCCTTATTAAACAACAAAGCTGATAGTGGCACTGTGACTGTCATTCATTCATTTTGAATGTTGCATAGCATGTGGTTCCCATGCTTTTTTTGATAATAGCCTATTCTGTTGTTTCTCTGCCTTTTAGCTGCCTGATTTTGGAGAGAAAGAGGTGAGAAAGAGGAAACTGTGGTAATACATTCTAAATGGTAATAAAAACTCTGTGCGCGGTATGTGTAAATATAAGGGTCTGTCACTGATTTGAACAGCACAGTAACCTAAACCTCTTGTTTTGCAGACATACAGTAATATTGTGTTATTAGACCAGGAACTGTGTAAAGGCCAACACAAAATAAACCGTTTTCAATAACAATTTATTAGCTCAAAGGATTATTGCATAATTAGATGTGTCACA
>CABFOS010123413.1:0-16313 GCA_900660315.1 Diretmoides pauciradiatus | reverse complement strand
CATTACACACACACACACACACACACACACACACACACACACACACACACACACACACACACACACACACACACACACACACACACACACACACACAAACACCTGTATTCATTGTCCAATGTGTCTGGAACAATATCTCCTGTCAAAAAAGCTTTATCAGTCATGTTATTCTGCATGCACACCTGGTTCTTCCCCTCCTCATCTTTTGTTTGTGCTCTTTCTGTTCATTGCTCTTCACATCGTCGCCTGTTCATCTGCATGTATCAGTCCATACCACAATTGCTCTTCTCTTTCATTGTCACTCTGTAAATGTATTTTGATTTCACATCTACAAAAACTGTTTCTCATTTTATCTGTCCTTTATAAAACATCAATAAAGGATGCTGTCTTCCTGTCTTTCTGTCCCCCTTTTAACTTGCTGTCTGCTTGTTTTGACCATTAAAAGATTCTTTGTTGATTGCATAACTTCACTAACACCCCTATGGCTTTTAATCCAACTTATCTAACCATCTGTCATATGAATTAGATTTAATCACGTAAGTATGTCATTATATAACAACTAGAAAAATATAAACGGTTCTTTTACTATGTTATGAGTAAAGGAGATACAGAAATAGATCAATTTGAATTCAATTTGAGTTCAGCTATACATGCTACTTTCACATAGAAAATAACCCTTTTCCCTCAGTCATTTTCATTAAAAGGGTTGCCAAGTTCACAATCATGACTTCATAAGGCTTATGCACTATTAATGTAACATCACTGCTTCATCCACACAAGAATAGATAATAGTCTGATATCAGAGCGTATCATGTTTGAGACTGATTGAGAGAGGCAGCGTGTGCACATGTAGCTGTGTAAGCCAAATAATTTCAGCTGTGAGCCTGCCCCTGGGTGTCCAAACACATGCATGTACAGTACACCTGTGTGTGTGTGTGTGTGTGTGTGTGTGTGGGTGGGAAAGGGTGTGAATGTGACATGCGTCCTCATCCCCTGCCGTAGCCTTAAAGTGAGCTAGGTGTATAAATAGGTCATCTGTAAGTAAGAGGCCCATGATTCATATTCACAGTTGCTCACATGACAGATGGATTTAGCTCTTTACAGGGAGAAAGCTCTTTTTTTCTAGTCACTTTTTATACAAAACAACTTAGACTAATAGAGTAATTTTAATAGCTGGTCTTGGAAAGAACATGTGCAGTCTTATTAAATTCCCCTGACTCCTTTCTTGGTTATATAATCATTAATTAATTAATAAAGAAATAAACACTGGTCACATATGCACAGAGTAGTCTAGAAGACATCGATGGAAGTAGAAGTTTCAGTATAGTCTCAACCCTCTTTCACATAGACACATACCTTTAACTGCAAACAGTATGATAAATGAATCACAAGCATTTAAAGGGATAGTTCACCATTTGGGGAAATAAACTGTCTTACCAGAGTCAGACGAAATAATCTATCATTTTCATTTCTGTGCGTCCAGATTTTAGAAAAATAAAACCAGAGTGTTAGCCTAGCTTAGCACAAAGACTGGAAACAGGTGCCTCCACTAGCCTGGCTCTGTCACAAGTGAAGAAATACACCTTCCAACAACTCCAAAGCTGTCTCATTTACACGTTATATCTAGTGTATGTAACACAAGCAGAAATAAAAATTGGCGTCATTTTAGTAGGACCTATTTCTTGAGAGTGCAGTGATTCCGAGCTGAAGCTACAAAGTCCTGGGCAGGTTTGCGCTGTTTCAGCTTGGAATCACTGCGCTGAGTGGATTCGTCAAGAAATAGGTCCTACTATAACTACTTCTTCTAATCTACTACTTCATCTAATGTTTGCACTTTTTTATTTTTACTCATGTTACATACGTTAGATACAGTACAACGTGTAAATGAGACAGCTTTGGAGTTGTTGGAAGGTGTATTTCCTTACTTTTGACAGAGCTAGGCTAGTGGAGGCAATTGTTTCCAGTCTTTGTGCTAAGCTAGGCTAACACTTTTATTTTTCTAAAAAACTGAACCCACAGAAATTAAAATTATATCGATCATCTCGTCTGACTCGTGTAAGATGGAAAATCTTTTTTTTTTTATATATATATATTTTTTATAATTATTTATTTTGGAGTACAGTAGACAACAATCATCACATAACGGTGAATAAACTGTAAAATCAGTTTATTTCCCAAAATGTTGAACTATCCCTTTAAAATGTTATTACATGTGATTCTATGTTAAAATGGATAAGGGTTAGAAGATGATATTCCAATTTACCCATTGTCCTCTTACACATACAAGTAGCGTTACTATGGTCTGTCAAACCAGAGACATTGCTCTGTGTAACCCTCTGCATATCTGTTCAGGTATGGATCTGGTTGATCCTAAAGAGGTAGAGAGCATGAGGAATCAGCTTGAGGATGCCCAGCGCTGGAATGCCTCTCTCCAGGCCCGCCTGGGCGCCATCCAGAACCGTGGAGGAGGGGTGGGAGCAACCAACGACGGTGGTGAGACTAGAATAATGCAGTTGATCTTGACACACTAGTGGAATCCTGTCGTGTCCCTCAAATCATGAAATTGTTGTAATGTTTCTCCTTAGAGCTTGTTACTTTGGCATATTACTAACTACTGTTTTCTTTGCTTCAGGTGACACGTTGAGTTTCATAGGAGACCAGACTTCCTACATGAGTATCTGTATAGGAGAGGGGCTGGAAGAGGGCTTGTCTCAACTCTCTGCACAAGAGCTCAGCCACAAGGTTAGTTCCTTTCCAAACTAAACAATAAATAGAGGTGTCTCTACCATATATCAATATATAGCCTCATATACAATTGATTAACAATAGGTATATAACAATGGTTATGGGTCATTGAAATATTTCTATGACTGGATAAAAGTTAGTGCTTCCTGTGCCCTAGGTGATGGAGCTGCAGGAATGTGTTAACAAACTGCAGGCTCTGAATGGGGAGCTGCAGAGAAGGCTGTTGCTGTTGGAGACGTCAGATAACGACCCTTCCAGCAGAGATGACCAAAGCCTGACTAACATTAGCCTTCGGAAACAGGTTAGAGGCCACAAAAGACCTCTGCAAATGGAAGAGGTTGTACTTTAACTAACAGCATCAGTTTCTCTAAATCTTAGAATAACAGGCTGCTTTCGTTGATATGCTTGTATTTCCATATGTAGTACATGCAGTCATGCTTGAAGGTTTGTGAACCCCTTGTGCAATTATACCACATTTTTACCATGTAGTTCTTATTTTGCCTTTTCTTATGTGAAATAAAGGATCTGTATCCATCATGTTTATGTTTTTTAGATAAAATTGTGCATGTAGTAAAAAGAAAATAGTTTAAAGGGAATTAGTGCAGGTAAGTAGAATCAGATGGGTAAATTGTGGGGCACTCCCATAAATCCAGCTGAGAAACCTGGTCAGTTTGGTGTTACCATGCAGGTAAAGGAAGAAAAGAGACATCAGAGGACCTCAGGAAGTGAGTGGTGATTGGCCATCAGTCTGAGGAAGGTTATAAAGTCATATATAAAAAATTATTTGGGCTCCTCCAGTCCAAGAAAAATATTACAACTAGTGAAAACCAACTAAGAATGACATCTACAAGCCTCCACTGCTGCATCTGATGTCATTGTGCATTCATAAACAAGAACAACACTAAAAGGAAATGGCATTCATGCAAGGATATCTAGGATATTCTAATAACGTCTTTAAAAGTACAAATGAACAAACCATGCACATTATTTATTTGGGATATGTTGTTCGAGATAAAGATGCAGCTTTTATAAGGTTATTCCTCTAGCTGTAATATATGAAATAATGGCCACCCCCTGTAGGGATGACAAACGTTCAAGCATGACTACAGCATTTCCTCCTTTCTAACCTCTTAACCTTTGTCTTCTTATCTTCACCTCTGCACTGGTTAGCTTGTTCTGTCCCCTACTAATCTCTTTTCTCTGGTACTATATGTGTCATTTCTCTAACAGGTGCTTTCTTTTGTCTGTAGCAGAAAATATCCCTTCTTTCACCTTTCCTAACCAGTCCATTTTCTTATCTCTTTGTCCCGTGAAATGGTCTCTCTTCCCCATGCCACATTAGACACATCATGCCATTCTGCCGTTGCTGTGCAGTGTTTTTTATGGATTCTGTTCCCTCATTAAATTTTCTTTTACCAAACCATGTGTATCACACTCGCCTCCCATCCCATTACTCTAGCATCTAGAGAAGAGTAGGGAGGCGCAGGCTTTGGCACACAGTAACAGGATGCAACTCCCTGGTCAGGATAAAGAGAGCCAGACAGACCTCAAACTGGGGCAGGTATGAAATACTCCAAACACTATTTAAATTGTGTATTTAGTCATTTTAAGACAAAGCAAATCCTCTGAAAATAAAATATTGAATTTCCATACCTGTGTATACTCTTTTTGTAACATTCTTTTTTAGATGGTGTCTGGAAACCTGTTTGGTGATGTGAGTATAAGCAGTGGCCCTGGCCAGACTGGAGAATGTGCCCTGCCTGGCAGTGACACCTTGGGCAATGGAAAGAGAGAATTTGGGGAGAAGAACAGAGACGGGATGGCACTCAGGTCCCTTCTAGCTGATTGTGGGTCCATATCACTCTCCCACCTTAGGTGAGTCAGACAAGTGTTGCTTTTGTTTAAAAGTATCCAGCCCCTACGCTATTTTCATTCTAACCTTAAAGTCAATTGTATGAACAGTGCACTGACCAAATTGTCCTTGCTGTAGAGAGGAGCTGCTCAGACTTAGGTCAGAGAATGGGGAGCTACAGGGTCGTCTGAAGGAAGAAAAGTCCACCGAGTCTAAAGAGAAAGAGAGCGGAGACACCTCAGGGGACAGCAGTGATGGACAGGCTGAACTGAGAAAGACTGTGGAGAGACTGAGGGTGGAGGCAAAAGGTCACCGTAAGGTCATCAGCCTTTTGAAGGAACGGTTAGGGAGGAACTCTGGGGAGGTGTCGGATGGGGAGACCCATGTCACCACAGAGCTAATTGTCAGCATGGCCCAGGAGATGGAGAATCAACAAGCCAAAGGCCAGCTACACAGCAGGAGGGAAAAGCAATACATCACAAGACACGGGGTAAGCTTTGCATTGTGATTGGAATAGAAAGAAACACGTCTTTGCTTTTTTTTTAATAAAGTGTAATAGTAATTCATATCTATGCTTCTCTTTTTTTCCATTTTAGGCTGGTGTCAAATCTCGCATCCCAGTTCCTGTGAGGCTGAGAACAGAATCCAGCCAGCAGTCAACGCAGGACTCTGACCATCTGAAAACTGATGCAATTCAGCACCTAAATCTGGACCATGTCTATGAATCTGACCAAGACTACCCTGCAGACTCCGACTCCCCCAGGTCACCCCAGCACAGCACTTCTCCTAGTTCTAGCCTCAGATATACCCACTCCAGCAGCAGTCCAGTAGGATCTGACAAGGGCTCCGAAGCCAGACAGACACTGGAACAGACAGAGGCAAACTCTGCTCTCTTTACACAGTTGGAGCTCCTCCACCAGGAATGCCAGGAGAAGGAGTCCTTGATCAACAAGCTAGAGGAGCAGCTTGCTGATTGGGAGGAGCTACAGGCACAGCTACATGAGAAGAACCAGCTTAATTACCAGTATATGGAGGCATTACAGGCTGCAGAATCCACCATTGCTTACCTGACTGCCTGCAACCTGGACAGCCAGGGTGGTCTTGGGTCACAGGTCAGTTCGGGGTCAGGTTCTTACTCTGTGGCCTCAGATGCTGCCCTCCAGATCAGATTCATGGATCTCCAGAAGGCTTTACAGGAGAAGGAGAAGCTCAACAGCCAACTCATTGAGCTTTTGAACATGGCTGAAAAAGCTATCCCCTCTCTCAGTGCCTCTTCATATTCCTCTGACACCCCAGAAAACCATGCAGCTATCAATGAGATGTGTTCGAGG
Source organism: Diretmoides pauciradiatus (assembly GCA_900660315.1). Taxonomy (NCBI): domain Eukaryota; kingdom Metazoa; phylum Chordata; class Actinopteri; order Trachichthyiformes; family Diretmidae; genus Diretmoides; species Diretmoides pauciradiatus. The sequence continues at coordinate 10,385 of CABFOS010123413.1, read as the reverse complement.
TTAGAGGTTGCCCTACAGCAGATGAATGCATCTTTAGATGGAAAAAGCCCAGGAGGGGTCTTGGGAGGTTCCAGGGACTGTAACCCTGAGCTGCAGCGTCACACAGCCTCCTTGCAGGAGGCACTGTGGGAGCAGAATAGGCTCAATGCAGAGCTGCAAGAACAACTCAGGGCTGCAGAAGCTATTGTTGTAGAACATAGCCACAACAATGCAGGCACTAGCCAGGATGGTAACTGCAGCAGACAGACAGCAGGAGAATCACTTAAAAAAGAGGAGTCAAAAGGACATCATAGGAAAAAGGGAACTTCTGGTAATATCAGTTTAAGTCATAAGGTGATGACCAAGTGTCTCTCTGACTGCCTTAGTGCAGCAGAGTTTGCTGTCGCCTCTCTGGCAGCATACTGTACCAGTACTGGCGCCTCCACCTCTGGTAGATCAACTCAGATTAGCTCTGAGTTAAAGCAGCATTTCGACAGGCTTCAGAGAGTCCTACAAGAGAGAGAGGAACTGGGAGGTCAGACAGAACCCACCCAGCAGACCACCAAAGCCTCCAGCAATCAGTCAACTGCTTGGCCTGGAACCAAACTTCACCAGGAACTGCATCACAACCTCTGTCTCCTCCACAAGGCTTTCAGTGATCAATCCCAGAGGGTTTCTGAACTCCAGGCTTCCCTACAGGAGGCGATGGGGCCCAGAGGGGAGAGCGAGGCCCAAGGGAGAGTACAGGATGCCAAGGGATTACCACAGAGTTTTCAGGCCCAACTAGAGACTCTCCAGAAGGCACTGAGGGAGAAGAAGAGAGACTGTCAGAGCTTGGAGGAGAAACTAGCCACTGCACAATCTATTATCGCCCTGCAGAACTCATCCAAGAAACCGTCGCATGGAACTGCACAGAAAGGTAAGGTAACACTTGTTACTGTGTTGCTTCTGTGCTTTGGCATGTGTGGATGTGTTGTGCATGATAGCTAGTCATTTTTTCATCTAATAATTTTGTAGTAAAAGCTGAAATGATGTAATTATGATCATTGCAATTGATAGCATGAAATCAAATTGTAAATGGCTCTGTGTGTACTGTGAAACCCCCTTTGCCATGTTATTTATCAATGTTGGACACAAGCCAGATGAACATGCAACCAGTGACACCATGAAAGAGAGAGAGAACATACTATGTGTTAAAAGTATCTCTTCCTCACCTGACATATATTGCCTCCAGCACCGGCTCTGGAGCAGGATGACAAGAGCGTGCAGGTGGATTTGCAGGACCTGGGTTACGAAACCAGTGGCAAGAGTGAGAACGATAGGGAAGAGAGCAGTAGCACAGGTAGACTGCTGAGTGGACACTAATCTCAATGTGGATAGATTCTCTCTCTCTGTCTGCATGAGGAATGACCAAAGGCTGTAACACTATCTTCAGTAATGTTGTTTGGGTCTCATAACCACGGTCTCTTTTCTGGTTTAACCTGGGATTTTCCTGGCACTGCTGACAAATTTGAACAAGCTGTCAATATTCTTCTTTGCCTGTTTCTTGCATGTTTCCACTCCCATTTTTATTCATATTCCTTGTCTTATCCCACAGCTCAACTGTTTTTCAGCAAAATTGCTTCCCCCCCACATATCACACTATCATCTTTAGTTTTAAAGAATATATGTTTCTTTTCCGTATTTAACCGTTGTGTCTGTCATTTGTGTTCCTAGATCTAGAGGTTAGTGTGCGGCCCGGTGGCAGCGTGTCTAGCCTGCCCTCCCTGTTGAAACAGGACCAGGCCACCTTCTCCTCTACTGACAACCTGTACTCAACCTCCAGCACCCCCTACCCTAGCTCTCCTGCCCTCAGCTCACCTAAGGTGAACACATCACTCCTGCTTCATGTTCAACCAAATGACAAGTTAATATGCTGTCATTCAACAAGAATTTGCTGCTGTGAAAAATTGCAATCCAAAATATCAGACACTGATATTATGATTTTGCTCCTGTCTATTGCCAGGTGAGTCTGAAAAGCCCACAGGCCTATGAGGACTACGGTGTGTCTGAGGATCCTCTTCAGCTCCAGGCACAAGTCAGAGAGCTGAAGGTCCAGCTGGAGAGCCACACCAAAGTCATCCTCCACATGCAAAGCCTCCTGCGCAGGAACTCTCTTTCCAGCGACCTAGTTACCACCACCTCTGACCCCTCAATGGTCAGGGACCAGGAAGGGATAAGGAGGGAGGGCCACACCCAAGAGAGGAGCTACAGAAGTGGGGAGCTAAGAGAGAAACTAGAGGAGGAGAACCAGGTGATGAAAGATCAGATCAGTCACCTGAGTGTGGAGCTGGAAAGAGAGAGGACTTTGAACAAGAGCGTGAGTGAACTGCAACAGACCCAACGACAGAGCCGCTCCCCCTCACCTGCTAGGTCAGTACTGAAAGTTCAACATTTTGAAAATCAATTCTGCCCTCTTTACTCTGGCTATCCTCCTGGGTGTTTTCCCTTCTGGCCCTCATTCTTTCTTCTCCACAGACTGGACTCCCTGGTGCAGTCCCAGGCCAGGGAGCTGTCGCAGTTGAGGCAGCAGATCAAGGAGAGCCGTGGGCTTGGAGCCCTGCAGCGTCAGCAGCTGCAGGAGCTGAGCAGTGCCTTCAGGGAGCTGCTGCAGGCCAGCGATGTGGACTACTACAGGGGGGAGATCTTCAAAGAGCAGTTGGACAAGAGCCTGAGTATCCTGGAGAGGCTGGAGGGACACCTGGACAAAGGTAACTGTCTTGGTGGTAGAGGTGCACCGATAGTATCTGTATCAGTGTAGTATCACTGTTACATGTAGTATAGTATCTGCATCGGTGCCGAATCGGCGCCCCAGGTACTTGCACTCGGATTGACATAACAACATCAGGACAAGCTGTTGATACTGATACTTTAATGAGAAATAAAACACTTTACCAGCGGGAGGGAAATGTCATGATTCTTTGTATTGAGAGTGGGGGAGAAGACGAAAGACGTCACATCAAAATATTTCCAGCACAGCTAGTTTAATGGGAACATTTTCGACCATCTAAAACATCAGCCACCGGTTTTGGAGTCAGTACCTCAGAATTGAAGAGAAAGGACTGCTTGCTAGACTAACCATTTTTTAATAATCGTTCAACAAGGAGGAGGGAGAAAGGAGAAATCCATCTTAGTAGAGGAAGAGACTCCAACAGTAGATAGACATGTGTCTCTGTGAGGGGTGTAACTCACCTGCTCTCTTGCCATTTCTATCAGTATCAAAATGATGTTGCATTTACAGTAGCATTTGGTTTTACAAGTGGAGAAAGCAAAAAGTCCAGACATGTAGGAAAGTGAATACAACAAAAAGCTATATTACAAAACTTCATCACAAAATAACCCCCAGAATGCATTAAACATCACATGTTAATGGTATATAACAGTGTGAGGGTGGAATTTCCTTTAACCACACAGACAATTAATGATTTGTTATCACTTCGGTCATGATTCAGAGCTGTGCCAAAATACAGACATCATTAGCCCATGAAAAAAATCATTAAACATGCCAATAGAAATATAGTTCTATGGAGGTCTACTATGCTGTAGACCTCTCACCACTGACTGATGTTTGACTTTGCAAAACATAAACTCACATTGCCTGTAGCTAGTGAAGCTTATGTAATGGCTTTTGAAAAGCAGCTGTGTCACTCACATGAAAACAAAGCTACATTGATCTATCTTCTTAGCGCTTTAATAGATAGGGAGACAGTAAAGTGAGCAATAGCTGCTAGCACAGAGAGGGGTGAAAACAAAAGAGCAGTGAGTTGTAATTGATTTTGAGAGACAGTTCCGTCACAGTCTCTTTTTTCTGTCTCCTAGGAGATGCTCATCTGGATAATGAGGATGGTGCCGCTCTGGAGCTGGCTCAAAGGTACGTCTCAACATCTTGTACTACACTGTCGCTCGGCTCTCTGTTATATAGTAAATTTGCTGTATGTAGTTTCTGGGATCAATGCAAATACAGTTCCCAAGTACCCTTACTCATCGTCAAATATGCTGTCCTACTATTGATACTGTAATGACACAGGCTTTGGTGCAGTATTGAACTTTTCCAGCAGGAGAAGAAATGTCTTCTGACGTGAAAAAGCTGAAATGCTGCTAAAAGTTCATAGGCGTAGCAGAGGAAAGTTGTCTTGTCTGTTTTATTAGGTATAATCTGCCTTACTGTTCTTCATCTGTTAACATCTAGAGTTAACAGATACGTGTTTTTAAGGGTCTGTCAATACGTTTCGTTTAACAAGTGTACAAAAAAGAGACGTTATGTCCTCTAGCTGCTGGAGCTCTTTTCTATTTGATTGAGGATTGTTATTCAATGGTCAGTGCGTAATTTGATCAAATCAATAAATAAATGCAATTGATGCACTTAGGCCCTTAATTAGGCCAATACTAGGGAGCATAAAAGACTGGAATAGTGCTTGGATTGGTGCTCATATCATCTTAGTCCATCATATTGGCTGATTGACTTAAAGTACTCTATACTTGTATCAGTTTTGAAAATATTGATGATCATTGCATCTCAATATCCACAGTCCCCCTTTGTCCAGTTGTATTACCGTCATCAGACGGTACAACTGAGATATCAATCTCAGTTGTTAAGCTGAGCCATTTCCATGCCTCGTTCCCCTTTTCAAGACCGCCCCACCCACCAGCCTATTGCCTTGTTACCCTGAGCAGTATTGTCTGCTTTGTACAGTCTCGTGCTGTTAACGTGCTTACTCAGCCTTGGCTTAGATTAACTTATGTTCTTTTTTTGTCACATAAACCAAAACACACTTTCATTGCCTCTTATTGGCTCTGTGTTGTCTTGCTCAGCCCCGTGAGTGGCTGTTGGGTTTCACGCTCAGCAAACACTTCATCCACTGACTTCTTTACTAGTTCAAACAAAATAGGCCAGAATTTGTATAAAAGCGCTAAAGTTAGTACATTTACAGTTCAACAGTTTCGGAATTGTAAAATAGCAAAAATGGTACTGATTGGCTGTGGCGGCAATTTTCCTTTCCTCCATTGCCAGCAAATGTGTTTTCAGAGAACTAAAACCACTGCCATTTTCAAATATGCCTGATATACTGTACATGGTAAATGGAAGTGTTTGCAGTTCGCCTAAAATTGAAATTTTATTGTATTTCTCGACACTGTCATTGTGTTCACCATTACATGATGTTGTGAACAGTCTATGATGTTTTCTGTAGCACTGTTGTATTCCTTGGCCATTAAATATATACCCAATGGGGTTACCGAGGAAAGCACCCACCAGGTGTATGCTACAACATACGGACATTTTCTTGCTGGAAATGGCGTAAAGAAAAATGTCCCCCATGGCTGATCAGTATCATTTTTGCAATGGCTCCAGTTCTGAAAATGTTATGTTTATTGTTCTTACACAAATCTGAATGTTTTGTTCTGTTCACAGTTCACACTAAAACATTGTTGTTCTGATCACACTGGAGAACCAGGCAGATAGATTTCCCATAAAAGATGATTACTGAGTTTTTCCACAAAAGGTTGAGGATGTGTCCTACAGAGTCTCCAATTTCTATTTACATTTTGTATAGTGACATACGTTATTGTATATTGTTACTGGTGTGGAGAAGTCACGAGGAGCTCCAGCAGGAATTGCAGTACCTGTTCTCCCATAAGGGGAGCATCAGTGATCTTCCAGACAGCCCGTCTAGAATCCAGCAGGAACTAGATTCTCTGCGTCTGGAGCTAGAGGGCGAGAGAGAGCTGCTGCAACAGCACCTCAACTTCCTCGTCCAACAAAACCTCAACCTGGCTGAAAGCACCAGGGAGCAGTTGGACCTGTGAGTGACATCTGGGCTCGATCCAAGAGGACAGCATGTTGTTTGCTGTGAACTCTTCTCTCATCTTTTTAAACTGTGTGTTTCTGCGTGAAGGTTGCAAGCCCTCTAGTTACGAACACATTAACCATCAGTTTTTCCTGAGTGCTGTTCATCAAGCTTTTCCAACTGTGTGCTCATTTTCCCTTTCATATTGTGTTTCACTCTACAAGGCTTCATCTCCCACATGACCCAACAGCTAATATTTATCCAGGTAGTCATGTCAAAATCTGCCCTCCTTGTGTGCCAGATTGTCTAAAGAGCTGCTTGAGAAGAACCGTCTTATCCAGAGCCTGCAGAGCCAGCTCAGAGGCCAGAGCCCCAGCAGCTACCACAGCTCCCACAGCTCCCACTCTGATCTGTACCACTTAGACAGAGCAACGGCCTCCTGCCACAACAGCCCAACCACACACGGCTGCAACCTAGGTGCTCCCGGTAAGCATCTAGATTGGAGCAGAGTCAACAATTTTGTAAAATAAGACATGTTGAGATGTGTTTAAATTGTTGCATCTGTACCCAAATTATTTGTGAATGGGTGTGAAAACCAAGTCCAATTATAGTATCACAGACGATGGGCCCAGCCAGGTATAGAGGTATAGTGTGTACTTGACTGGTTATTTTGGCCGACACTGGGATTAATGCAGTTCTCTCCATTAAAAATGAATATTTTTCCCCTTTCCCTGCCCTTGTGACAGGACATTGAGATCCCCTGAATCCCTGTCCTTGGGCCTGGTCAATCTAATAGCAGCTAGTAATAGCACTTATTTTCCACTCAGATCTATTCTATTGCAGTCAGCCGTCCCAAAGGACAAAGAGGGCTCGCCAAGGGCAGAACAGGTGTCCAGTTTCAGTCCACCTCCACTTAAAGTTGCATTATTCAGTGGCTCCTATCCGGTTTAATCTTCAAATTGTGTTTCCCTCAGAGAAGAGACAGTGAAGGCTATTACAGACACGTGTGGATATGTGAGACCTCCCACAGAGACTGCTGCAGACCTAAACTCTCATTTCCCTTAGTGCTAGAGGCTACAGTATGCTGCAGTCACTTGTGCTGTAAGTCTCCCTACAGTGCAAACGTTTAGATAGTTATGCAGCTAGTTGTGTTAGCATGGAGGCTAGGCTATAGCAATAGAAGACATTCTGATCTACCAAGGCTAACTACCGTTTGTAAAGCAGGACCTAGTGTAAGGTTATGGATGTTAGAGTGAAACGGCATAGTCTCACACAAAGACGATGGAAAAGGGTGCTGAAGAAGTCCACTAAAGATAAACGCATGGGTGCGATGAATATCTATTGTTGACATGTTATGACATTTTGTGTCTTCATTTGCTCTAACCACTGTTGTCTCCCTGTACATATATAGGTCAGAGAGATACCGCTGATGGGACAGGAATAGCCCTGGAGGCTCCAGTCCAGCAGCAGGTCCCTCCTGTAGGAGGAGCCGAGGCTGGAGGTGCTTCTGCTCATAAGGACAATGCCAGCAGGCTGCAGGGCCTGCAGAGGGAGAATGGGCGACTGCAGGAGCAGCTGAGGAGTACTGAGGAGCTCAACACTACCCTGCGCAGTGAGCTGGATCTGCATCGCTCCATTATGGCCCAGATCAGCACCGACCATGAGGGATATGATCAAAACCAGGACTGGGATGGGTCAGGGCCTCAGAAGGAAGCCCATACTGGAGAGGGACACCCAGCCTCACCCCAGGATACTACTGGACAGCCTCGCACTATGAATTCAGGTAAATATGGCAGTTGGGGTCAAATAGGTTGATCGCCATGTTAGTTGTATATTTGTTCCTAGGGCATGTTTAAGTACATTCCCAACTACACATGTTACACATTTTACATAGCAGTTCCACATTTTGGCATCAAAGTACGTTGGTTCTCAATCCTCCTCATTCTAGCCATCTAGTCAAAGACTGAGTTACTCCCGGGATGCCAGGTGAATGTTATTAGTTACCTGGTAGGATAGAAAACCAGCAGTACTCTGGGTCTCAAGGACCAGGTTGACCAATGCTGTATAATAGGCCAAAAGAGACCTGATGCAGAGGGATGAAGCTGGGATGATTGACAATTGCATAATGTCATTTTCCATCACAGCGCTGGCTGGTTTTCCTCCAGTAGACAGCTTGGAGTTTGAACTGCTGTGCCAAGGTAAACGTGGGGGTGAACTCGGAGATTAGGTATTGACTACTGAAATAAAACATAACAAGGTTTGATGTGTTAAGCACTTAATCTGTGGCATGTCATAGCCTGTGATGATGCTGACTTCTCAACACCCAATGCTAAAGTCCTTAATGTTAGCATGTAGCAGTAAATATGTGTGGTTTGGTTGGAGTGTGATGAGGAGGAGGAGGAGGAGAATGGACCTATCAACTAATGTGCAAGGCTTATTTATTCCTGCAGGCTAGCCATAGTTGTTGATTAGCCTACAATATCAGACTAAAGCAGAAGGAAGAGTGGAGGGTTATAACGTCACCTTGCTTAGAACAGCCAAGTGTGACACTCCTGAGGGCAAGCTGCAGAATGCAACGGGTATCACCTAACCTCTGTCAGCTAATCACTGGTTAGACGGCTGGAATGAAACCCAGCAGGGATCTGGGTTAACACAGAACAGGGTTACAGTAGTACAACATGTGAAACATATGTTGAGGGCTTGGGGACAGATTTTGTTTTCCCATTAACTTGTGAATAAGAATTGTGAGGAAAAGGAGAAAGAGTAAACAGAAATTTCCAGGACTGTTAACTAGCGTGGGGCAAAGCATTGCTGTTGACTGATAATAATTCAGCCACTTCAAGTTTTCACTCTTTGAATCTGCATACCAGAGTAATTGTAAGTATGAGAAATGTCCTGAAAATATTGGTTTAGGAACCCGTGGGAAAAGTCATATTCCTTGAAGAGCTATGACTCACCATCCATGTTATGTCATGAATTATCCTTGTGTTACTTAAATAAAAATTGACAATTTGAAACTATAATAACTTATTGTACTTTTATCGCTTACGTTGGATAAATCCAAATGGTCTTGCAGACTTTACTGTCGGTTTATGTTGCTGTACTGTAAATGGTTCAGTTTTTATTTCAGATACAGGCACACAGTCAGAATTCTGGTGTCAGTAATCTAAAATATGTAATTTATCCATAATGGTAGTGTGGAATTTCAGGTATTTTTGCAGCACATATGATCTGAAACGATTTCAGCGAGCTCTAGGTGATACTCCAAAATGTTCTCCTAGGTTGGCAGTCGTGCTTCGTCTGTTCATGGCGTAGCAGCACTGTGGAGATTTGTAGCTTGAATAATTCCATACAGTGCAGTATGTGACTTAGCTGTCTGTCTGTCTGTCAGAACTGCTAGCAGAGCATCTACAGGAGATCCGAGCGTTGCGGCAGCGCCTGGAGGAGAGCATCCGCACCAACGACTGTCTCAGAGAGCAGCTGGAGAAGAGACTGGCTGAGGTGGAGAAAGACCCAGGTACAAAAATGAAACCTCTCGCTGCGCAAAATACCTGAAATGAAATCTCCAGTCAGATTGATCATTATTTTCCCTCGTTCTATGCGGTTGTGCTCTTACGTGGTGACGGATAGTTTGTATTTGGGCCTGTGTTCAGCAGCTACCAACATCTTCATCCACGGCATGGAGGAGCAGGGTCAGCTGGCCAACGAGGTGCGCTTCCTGTGGGGGCAGAACCAGGCCCTGAAGGAGCAGCTCAACCTGGGATCTAGAGGTAACACACACACACACACACACACACACACACACACACACACACACACACACACACACACACACACACACACACACACACACACACACTTACTCACCAGTTCACCTAATAGAAACAACACAACTGGAATAATGAAACACACAAACACTTCAGGGTCCCTAGGCCAATAGGAATACAGAGGCAATATTTTGAGGACGTCAAGACCAGCATACAGCATACCATGATATTATTGTTCTTTATAGACAACTTAACCATTTAAGTTAACAAAACACTGGTCCTCAAACATCTTTATTCCCTCCAGACAAGCAGAAGGAGAATGAGAAACTACGGGAGACGCTGGCCAGGCGGACGGCCAAGCTGGAGCAGAGCAGGAAGGAATGTGAAGCTCTGAGGCAGGACAACGGCCGTCTGCAGGAGAGGCTGGAGCGCAGCAGCCAGGAGAACACACAGCTGCAGGACACACTGCACCTCAGCCGAGAGGAGCTGCACAGGTACACACACACACACACACACACACACACACACACACACACACACACAGGCCAGATCATGGCAAACAAGATCCCCTCAAAATACACACACACTATCATTACAACAGTCTCCCCATGCAACTTGACACTACACAGGGCAACCAATTAGCCTCCAAAACATGTCATTACCATTCCCATTATTCTATACTATTACTACTACTCAGTAACATGAGAGTATATCATTTCGGGACTCATCCCATCCATGAGCGAGCGCGCACACACACACACACACACACACACACACACACACACACACACACACACACCATGATGATGCTGCA
>CABFOS010123318.1:0-10064 GCA_900660315.1 Diretmoides pauciradiatus | reverse complement strand
CCTAAAAACTGCTCCGCCAAACAGCTGACATCATCGGATCCCCTCTCAGTCATGAACATTTGGTTCATTTCTCTCGCCCGTTTCTCCTTGACAATGCGAACTCATCTCAAGACTCATCTCAGTAGTCTGAAGTTGATAACCTCTCCACGTTATATGACTGTAGGCGAGCAGGCAGCACAGTGCACGCAATGCAAGAAAAAATATTGAGTATCGAGTCTCAAAATCTGAATTTCCTTCAAAGAATTGAAAAGAAACAACTCCAATTGCGGGGGATCGTTTCACTTTAAAAGACTCAAGATCAAGACTGGAGTTGCGAGGCTTTTACATGACAACAATGACGTGGTCAGATTATTATTATTTATTTATTTTACTTCTTTTACATAAGAAAAACGTGATTTGACTCTAAATACAGAGTCAAAATAATATGTTTTTGGTAGATTGGCCAAAATCATCCATGTGTCCCTGACATTTGCTCTGGTGGTCCATGCTAACACTTTAGTACATACTATGTTGAGTGATAGCAGGTGACTGGCATTATTCCATGAAGACCGACCTCTTAGTAATAAAAAGATATGGCCTGTAGATTCATGAATTTTAAAATATCATTAAATCAATATGAATGACTCCCATTACCCACCACCTTCACTTCCTATGTAAACAGGGTTAGTAGTGATAATTGTTAATCATATTTAGTGTCAATTTTACAAATCCTAAACAAACCTGCCAGACTTTGCCATGTATCATTAAGATTACTCACCAATTTCTTATCTGTTCATTTTTGACATGCTAGTCGCCTACTATCACTCAACAGAGTGTATGCTAGCAAGTGCTGGATGTGTATGTATATTTGGCAGTGAAGTTGACCAATAAGTCAAAATCTCCCCAAATCTCTTCCTTTAGAGTTCCACTTTCAACAGTGCAGTGCTGGTCAGGCGGCAGCGTGGGATGATGGGAGGATGGAGTGATGGAGGGACGTAGGGACTATATTTCCTTAAGTGGTCTCTATTGCAGTGTTGGCATCAGGCAGAGAGGTTGTCCTCCTAGCAAGGAGGGGCAGAAGGACAGGAGAGAAGGAGAGACAGGGGAAGGAGAGAGAGGGAGAGAGAGAGAGAGAGAGAGAGAGAGAGAGTGTATGTGGGAGGGTAAATGGCTGTTGTCGCATTCCTCTCTGCACAGGACATGCACAGGTGCCCAGTGCTGAGGGTGCAACCCCCTCCATTACCTAACAGGAAGGAGAAGGGGATGCTGCTACCCCCCCACACACACACACACCGCTTTGGCATAACATTTCAGGCATGCATGTGACCGTGAGTTCAAGTCACTTTCAGCTCAGTCCAGAATTTAAAGTGAAACTAGGATATTAATTGGCTCAGAATGGAGAATTTGTTGTATTTTTCAGCCAAGATGCATTTTAAAATGATTCTTTTTATCCTTTATATATTCATCATCCCTACTGCACTATTTTGCACATCTGTGTTTCTTTTTTTCCCTTTTAAAAAAAAATCCTCGCCATTCCTACCTCACTGCACTATTTTGCACTTTTTTTCAAAATCCTCTTTATGCATCGTATTTTATTATCTTCTTATTATTATATTCATTATTTTATCATTATTCTTTACTATTATTTTGTTGTTACTTGTATTGTTACATTAGTTTTGCTTTGCTGTGTTTTCATATTGAGCCGGATTAGGTACAAAATACATTTCACTATACATTATACTGTGTATGACTGTGTACATGACAAATCAATCAATCAATCAAATTTTATTTGTATAGCCCTTAATCACCATTACAGTGTCAAAGGGCTTCACAATGCCCAAAGTTTGACACAACACCCCCCAACATTAGACCCTCAGCAAAGGACAAGGAAAAACTCCCACAAAACAAAGTGGAAGAAACCTTGGGAGGGACGACTAAGCGAGGGATCCCCCTACCAGGACGGCTGGGCGGGCAGTAGATGCCGAGTTTGGGCAGCAGTAGACAGAGTTCATACACAGTTTATTTGAAAATCAAATCAAATAAATTCCATCCCCTGGTGATCCCACGATAAGAACCAATCGCTTCATCACTTTAACCAGGCCTTCATTAGTGCATGTTTCCTAGAGTTATGAATCTATATGACTCTGCTCTCCCACCTGTAATTTCACTGTATTACACCAATGCACCTGGGTCGTGGATTATGTGCTTTGCAGCTTGGGTGGGTTAGTCATTTCGTATTCTCTCGCTCTCCCCTTATTCCTTTAATCTGGGGCTTTTCAGATCCGAACCTCCCACTGCGCGAAGTCTTGTGTGTGGAAAAGAGTGTGAACGGGAGGTGAAGAGGTGGAGGGAAGAGGAGCGGGAGATGAGGGGAGAAACGAGCGGGAGGGAAGGCTTTGATGAATAACTGCGGTACTGTTGCTGACAGCACACTGACAGTATCAGGCTCAATGTGTGTGTGTGTGTGTGTGTGTGTGTGTGTGTGTGTGTGTGTGTGTGTGTGTGTGTGTGTGTGTCACCGTCCCTGACACATTAGTCTGGTTTCCATACCAATTGTTTTTCTGTTTAAATGAATGTTCCCCACATGGTAGAGATTCATACATGTCCCACAGCATGCACACAGCCATCATCATCATCATCATCATCATCATCATCATCATCATCATCATCATCATCATCCTCTCTCTCTCTCTCTCTCTCTCTCTCTCTCTCTCTCTCTTACCGCCAGGCTTTTACATTATTGCCAGTCATTGCCATCTATGCGCCTCCCACCTTCCCTCCCTGAGCCTCCTTGCTGTTCCTCTTCTTCCTCCCACCGACTCTATTACAGTGATCCTACTGTTCTGAATTTTTCATCTGAATGTTTTCCTTTATTGCCACTTGGGTGAGGGTGCAGAGGCAGGGAAACATTGATCTAAAAGTTCTGGATATCTTGTGAAAATGGCAATGAGTAACGTTTTTACTGTCCCCCAGCAGAAAACTACCAGAATGTATCTGCTGGGGGGATCGATAATGTTGCTGATCAATACCACTGACTCAACAGCTACAGGGCCAAGGCCTTTCTCGCTGTCAAACCATTTTCTGGCTTGTACTTTTTGGAACAAAAACTCCCTTCGTATTTTCACATGCTGAACGATGGAGGAAGGTACATTTTGTTCCTAGCAGTTCCTACTAGTAGGGACGATAGAGGGGACTATTCTATCGATAGAGGTCGATAGAAGTCATTGATTACTTAATACCCTTTTCAAGGAATTTGACTTGGTGAGGTTGGTGCATAAAAGGACATATAGGAAAAAAATATTAGCAAAGTATTAAAACAAGATTTAAACAAAATATTTACACACTAAGTTATCAAAAACAACAACTATAAGAACTATAAACTATGTAGGCAGTGAAACAGGTAAAACATGGAGTACAGAATGTATTGCACATGTCTTTATTACACTTGATATTACACAGGAGGTAATATTAGCACAGAGTTATTGGTGGTGAAGGAATATCAGTGCTGTGTGTGTGTGTGTGTGTGTGTGTGTGTGTGTGTGCGTGTGTGTGTGTGTGTTTGTGAGCCCCATGGGGAAGAAATTGCTCTTGTTGGTCTTGATAGACCGGAACCTTTTGCCGGATTGAAGGCTTTGGATGAGGTGGTGACCGGGATGGGAAGGATCAGCGATGATCTTTCCTGCTCCCTTCCTGGTCTTGGAGAGACGGCAGGTTGCAGCCGATGACCTTCTTGGCTGACCGAATGATCCGCTGTAGTCTGCCTTTATCCTTGGCAGTGGAGGCAGCGAACCAGATGGTGATAGATGAGGTGAGGATGGACTCAATGAAAACAAGGTCAAAAGCAGCTCATGTGGCTGATCGAACCATTTCCTCATGAATTTTGCAGCACGGCCTTGATTGACATCTTCATGTCCAGTCCTCTTACAGGTGACTTGGTTGATGGAGCGATCCATCATATTCTCTATGAGCCGCTCTGACTGCATCTGTGTGGTGATCTGCAGCTACAATGTTGGTGTTAAATCATGTATTTTTCCCTGTTTCACTTTGTTACATTATTTTATAGACCATCTACGTCTTATCAGGTTTGCACTTGCAAGGCGGAACTATTGTTGATTAACTAAAATCCCATTGGTAGGGAAACAAGGAAGTACAGAAATCTGATTGGCTGTTGACAATGAAAAGTTCAGCCGTGGCCTATACATCAGTTTCCCTGGTCACTCAGCTCTATAGGAAAGGAAGGGAACAAGACCAGAAGCCTTATGCTCATGAACCTGTAGATAGATTTTCTAAACAGTGATGCAGCGGTGGTTCATAATACATACTCTCATGCGTGACGACCCTCTCCACCCTGTCTGACTGTTATTTGGTTTGTGTGGCTGCTGTCTTTGCAGGTACTGGAGGTGGGCATGCCAGAGTGTCATCAGCAACATTGGAAACACTTAGCCCTTGTTTGCCAGTGCTCCTTCAAAACCCCTCCTGGAACCCAGTTGCGGGGTCTGCTCACCTTCCTGGGACACCCTTTGGTTTTTGGTTGGCGTTTGTGTTTGTGTTGCTGCACCACATGACATTGCACCAATACACTCCCCTACTCATGCACTCACCTACACTGCTGATCGTACTGATTACACAGGCCACTGTTAGTTTAGGTTCTCCTCTTATGTTATTTCTTTGTCAATAGTTTGTTAATTGGCTTGGTTGTGTGCGTCTTTTGTCATGGCCGTGCGGCCCAGTTTGTGACAAGTGCTGGGGCTGGGGCTGTTGTTTCTGATGTTGGGTTACATTTGAGTCTCTGTGTTTGGGAGATGCATTTTGGAGAGGAATGTTGATTTGGTTGTGTGGTTTGGTTGCTGTTTCAGTCAGGGGGGTTTGGTCCTGCAATCAGTGTGTGTTGACACAAGTAGACAGGTGTGAGCTATCAGCTGTGATTGTGTGGTCCTCCAGTGTGGTAAGTTTTTGGCTTTTGTGAAGTTTCCCTGGGTAGGTATAGCAACGTGGTCTGTTTGGGCTGTTGTTGTGCAGTCAGAGCAGTCGCCTCTGGGACACATTCAGAGCTGTGAGATGAGTAACCAACTTGCTGGGGGCCTAACCTGGCTTCTGGTTTGAGTGTTTAAATAGCCCACCGCTAACCTGCATGAAGACTAGGGGGCAGTGGGGTAGATTAGTTTGGGATAGGCAGTTTAGGTAGAGGGGGACTTCCACATTAAGTTGGGGGACACTGTCATTGTCTCGTTGGTGCACTAGATGACCTTGGCAACACTGTCTCTTGGTTCTGTTGTGTTTTTCTTCTGCTGGACCTTTAGACCCGGTCTAATATGGCAGGGATAGAGGATTTTGTTGCTGCCCCCATGTGAGGAGTTTCTGCATCGTTGCATTAAAGATCAGCAAATTGCAGAAGAAATTGATTTACTCCAGTACACACTCTGGAGTAGTTGTTCAGTGACTGCCGGCCCTGTCCATGGTGCTGAATTGGGGGGGGGGGTAGTCAAGGCTGCTGTACTGAAGGCGTATGAGTTAGTCCCAGAAGCGTATCATCAGCGTTTTAGGACGTGGGGGGAAAAGGCTTAATCAGTCTCATAGGGCCTATGGAGTTTGTGAGGGAGCTGACTCATCATTTCATTAGTTGGTGTATAGTCTCGAGTGTTGATGATTTTGAGAGTTTGTGTGGTTTGGTCATCTCGGCTGCAGCCCGTTTTGACCATCCTTTTGTTTTACAGGTGGATGCAAGCCATGTAGGAGCGGGAGTCGTGTTGATGCAGGCAGATGAGCAGCGAGTTGACAGGCCAGTTAGTTTCTTTTCTAAGAAGTGCAACCAGGATCAGTTAAACTACTCGGTGATTGAGAAGGAGGCCCTTGCTTTGGTCTGAGCCCTGCAGTATTTTGTAGTTTATGTGGGGTCTGGGGTAGTACCAGTGGACCAGTGGTACACAGACCACAACCCACTAACCTTTCTGCACACCCTAACCAGAGGCAGAATAGATGGTTACTCTTCCTTCAGTCTCATGATCTGGACGTCCGACACATTAACCTCTGCAACGCTAGGCCTATTTCTCAGGCTTCCTGCCCGAAATGAATAGAGTATGACTCCACAACTCCACAACTCCCCCCCACACACACACACACATTTTTTAGAGTGAATACCACCTAGGAATGATGGGATAGTAGCCCATATCTGATGAGTCTCCGGGGTCTTCGATGTGCCAAAGACGACCGTGTTTGACATTGTACATCGGATGTGGGATGCAATCCTGTCTCTCCTGGATAAGGTGGTCCACTTCCCCACACTGGCACAGTGACAGCATCTGTGACTAAAGTGAAATGAATTAAAGGGATAACACGGAGGTTGAATGCGACACATGACAGTTATCTTGATGTAACGTCAAAGTGAATGTGCCCATCAATGTTGTTATTCAGTCAATATTATTATAAAGCCTTTTTAAATGCCCAAATTTCCCATTCTACAAGGATGAATGCTTTCATTTGTTGGGCTGTTCACTTTGGCATCTGCTTGCGGATTTCAAAACAGACCAATACAAAACAGACCAGGCGGCTTGTTTGGCAACTTTGTGTTATATTACGGATATAGTTCATCGAAATGTGTTTCTGAAAACATTTGAGGTGAGAAATAAGCCAAACAGCTGCTGGGTCAGTTTAAAAGTTGCAGCTGTCCCCACTCATGCGCTCACTTACACTGCTGATCTTACTGATTAGCCTACACATGCCACTGTTAGTTTAGGTTCTCCTCTTGTATTATTTCTTTGTCATTAAATAGTTTGTTAATCGGCTTAGTTGTGTGCGTCTCCCTCGTTTGTCATGGCCGATACATGTTTGTGACACGTTATTCATAAATAGAACAATGTTAGCAAAGGCAAGGCTACACTTGTAAAGCTGACTGTAACTAAACAAATTATTTTTGGTAGATTGCTGACATACGATATCTTTGTATATCTAATAGCCTAATTTATAGCCACTAGTCAAGAAAAGAGAGAACTGTGCTGATAGATATATATTTCAAAACTGGAACATGCTCATAGTTTTAGCGGCATTTCCTATGCACATAAAACCCCAAAATACCTAATTATAAGGAAGTCATGAAATTGCTTTAGAGAGATCTTCAAGGTAGGTGAACAGCCTCCGGACCACCAGCAAGGTCAAGTTCAAGTTCAAATTTGTATTTGTCATGTACACAATCATACACAGTATAATGTATAGTGAAATGTATTTTGTACCTTATCCGGCTCAATGTGAGCACACAGCAAAATAATATAACAGCAGGTAACAACAAAATAATAAAGAAATAATGATAAAAATGCAAATAATAATAAAGATAATCAAATGTGAACCATAAAGAGGATTTGAAAAGAATGTGCAAGAAAAAAAAGTGCAATATAAGTGAGGTTTTTAAAAAGCGGAAAAAAAAGGAACAAAGATGTACAAAATTGTGCTGTAGGGAAGAATAAAACCAAACGAGCAAAAGTAGTGCACAGAAATAATGTATATATGAATGAACTCGGGGATGGGAGGGGGGATAGGCAGTTCTCATTAAGTAGTCGGATGGCCTGAGGGAAGAAGCTCCTCCTCATCCTGATCAATGATACAATAAACAAACATGTATCATATCCGTCATACCAGACTTTTAATAAAAGGCCTATATAGTTCATATAGTACTCAACTCATGACAGTGATGGGGAATGTCCAGTGCAGAGGTCAGTGGTGATATAATAATTCTTTCTCTGCTCCTGCACACTACTCACTCTATATTTGGCACCATGGCAGCAAAAGGGTACCAGCTATGGGACTCCGGCTGGAACCATTACTTATTCACAACAACTGCTGTGCAGAGGGAGAGTGTGTGTGCATGCAACCGTAGATGCATGGAAGTATACATGAATTAGTAATCCCATTTACATACAGCGCCAGTTGCAAGACTCGTGCACTACCTTGATTGATCTACAACTTTCAGAAGCCATCCATAAATACACACACACACACACACCGATACATTCTCTTGCAGAGTGTTAAATAATTTCCTAACCTGCACTCAGTGTTGGCACGAACAGATGTCCCTCTTCTCTTTTTTCCTCCTCCGCCTCTTCCTTTCCCTCTTTCTCTCTACCTTTAAACTCTCCTACTCTTTGCCAACACTTTATCTGAGGTAATCAGGAAAGAGAAAGGACATCCTGTGATTACAAACAGCACTGATGGACTCTAGAAACCAGTCAGAGCAGAAGGACTCAGTTTAACTTTGCATATGAAATTGAAATGTATTGTCTTATCCAACAATCCACCTGATCAGTGACACTGTGTGTTCTGTATACATTGTGTTAACATGCCTGCAATATTAGGAAGATTCTCTACTAATTCTCCACTGGATAACAGATTTGTTTTCTATCGGTGAAGAGAAGACACTGACACGAAAAAAAAGCCTATATCATTTCAGTGCTGATCACAGCCAAGCAACTGCTGCTTCTTAAGAAAAATACTAGTAATTTACACACACTTTTTAAAATATATTTGGGCAGCACCACTGGGAGGATGCGGTGGGGAAGACATGCAGGAGGGACTACATCTCCCAGCATGCCTGGGAGTGCCTTGGGACATTGCTGTGGAGAAGGACGTCTGGGCTGACCCTCACCTGGATAAGGTGCTAGATTACGGATAACTATTTAGTTACTCCTCATCACAATGAAACAGGAAAGTACTCTGACTTCATCCACTGTGTTCTGATACGAAGAAATGCCGGATAATATTAGCTAATTTGTCAATATGTTAATAACAAAATAAATAAAAATCATAATAACCAGAGGGGTAGAAAGAAATAAGCAAATATTCCAAGTCAAACTGTTAACGTATCAAAGGCAGATTTGAAACAGATTGCATGCCACATGTGCTTCATCAAACGGAGCTCAGAGTTTGACTCCTCTTCTGCAGATGACAGCAGAGCAGCTTTATCAGTGCTGAGGCTGAGTAGAGTGGCAGCTCATCAGATATGATTGCATGAAGTGAGATGGAATCAAACTTGATTGCAGTGCAGCTGATGAGAGAGAGGGGAGAGGGAGAGGGGGGAAGCAAAAGACGGATGGTGCATGACATGTGATCAATCATCATTTCAACATAACATATGTTGTTATCCAAAATGTCTTATGGTAACATGCACACATATTTTTAGTGCAATATGGCTGCAGTAGTGGTGTTGTGACAAAAACTACACAAATCAATCTATGTGATCATCAATTCTAGTTTGAGAAAAGCATTAATGTATGCTTTTTAACTTGAAAAAGACCCGAGCTCCATATATCTTACATGGTTATGATGCATAAGATGAATTTCCATCCCAAATATTTAGATCATCCTATAAAGGTGGGTAAACTCGGTAGCTACTGCAAATAAAAAGGTGAGTAAAAGGAGTCTACGTGGGGTTGTGGGTTTGCTCACGGCTGCCAACGGACTTGGCAAAGTTTCCAATTTGTACCGTGTCAGCTCAACCCAATAACGACCACGTGTGTTGAGCCAATGTTCACTTAAAGTTGTAATCACCCTCAACAGTAACGGCTGAAAATGACAATAGTTTGAATAACAGTTAAACACTGTCATTAAATATGCATTATGGCTCGCAATGAAACAGAGAGAGTGTGTTGGAGAACAGCTAATAGCTTATGGTGATTGAGCTGGTGTCAACTGGAATCCATTACTGGTCCCATTAAAACCCTTTACTGAATAACTTATTGGGAAGAGGATAAAAACAGATCAGTTGTTTCTACAGATACCGTCTCTATGAGTTATGACACAGATCGAGTCACATAGGACCCTTCTTTCCTCCACAGCAATGCATTATGGGATTTTGCACCGGTGTTCTATATCTCATAAAAACACAAAATGGAATAGTAGACATGCCAAAGATGAGAAAATACAATTGAATGCCTTTTACAATCATAGCTACAGTTAAGAAGTGTGTTGTTTGAGCACACACACACACACACACACACAAACACTGGATATTTATTCTGGATAAAAGCATTAGAATAACACTTACAATGTAAAAAAGAAAACGTTTACGCATTAGAGCTTGTGCATTCTGAATCAGCCCC
>CABFOS010123311.1:0-15020 GCA_900660315.1 Diretmoides pauciradiatus | reverse complement strand
CCCCACCTCCCCACTCTTGAGGCTTTAGAATGAACCTAGGAAGCAAGAGAGTTCAGTCTCAAAGCTCAGACCTTGGGTCAGCAATCTAGCCATTTCCCTCTAACCACATTACAGCCATTAGAGGCTCTCGCTGCTTTTCGCATGTCACATGGAAACGGGTCAAGCCCTGCCCTGCATGACTCACTTGCTCTTTCTCCCACTCCCTCTCTTTCATTCCTGTTAACCCTAATCAGGTGACAAAAAGCTTCAAGGAGCATGAAAAATTGGGGTGTCAGAATCAGCACGATGTGACGTTTTCGTTCACCTTTATGGCAGTCCTAAGAAATGAGGAAGGCCATGCATGCCATGCCCTTGGGCCAGTTTTACAAAACTGTAAGGTGTAAGATGGTGTAACTGTGTGTGAAGACATTGTTGTTGGAGTGTGCAGCCCTATTTGATATCTGCTGCAGCAGGAGAGTAGTGGTCACAGTGGGCTGTGGTTGTGGTCCCTTTTGTGGACCGTGGTGAGCCATGCTGCCCAGATGTGAGCCAACTCTAATGATCCCAACAGGTTGCTGGGCTGGGGTTGCTTGGCAACCGTTTTGCCTTTCCCGGTAAACGGAGAGTAAGCCCACCAGGCCTCTGTCAGGGTCGTCAGGGTGAAGACAGCCTTGGTCTGTGCGTGTGTGACATTTTCAATAATTCTTACATTGCTTCATACAGTTTTGCAACTCTATGAATGCCCTATCTATCCTGGAAATTTCAGCTGGTTCACATGCATTAGAATTATATTGTGTTAAGCTTGTGTACAGTAACCCAGAGAAAAGGGGGGGGAGTCAGTTTTGACATTTTGTTTTGCTCAGGCTTGGTGCTTTTGACATATTCTTATTGAGGTTTGTTAATATGTATCAGGAATATTCACTTTTCTTTGTTCGCCCTTGTCTGGCAAGCTGTAATGTTTTGCTTATGAATATTGATACATGAAGTGTATATTAATGACCCTTTGTGACCTTACCCTATCCTTATTGGCTCCCTGGTGGTATCTCCAGGCTCATGCATATTAATCTAGTTCTGTAACCTCCATTACCCTAATCTTTGCTGTCTAGCCTCCCAGAAGGACCCGTCGTCATGGTAACCCCTTTACTACACTCTTCTCGACCAAGGGTGGGAAAAATATGGTTAAAAAGGACAAAACCCCCCGAAATTACTCTACCATCTTGGATGCGCTTGTTAAAATCTGACAAATATAAGTAAAAAGGTTGAATTTGCATTGCCACTCATTTTAGCCAGCCGCTTGCTGTTATTCTTGCTCTGAGCACTGAAGTCTATTGGGGAGCTTTAAAGGGCCATTTGATTTGTGCTTGGGCTGGTAATTGAGAATGCTTACTTTGGATAATGAGGTGTCAAATCTGAGTCCTAGTTTTGCTTCCTAATGGTACAAGTCACTTTTGTTATGCAATGTGACCGTTTACAAATCAGAGATGGTAAATAGACTGTATGTCTCAGTGATTTCTAGGGATTAAAGCTGTATTGCTGCTGTCAGACAGCATCTATGGTGGCCTCCTTTTCTTAGCTGTTACCAAATACAGTAGGTGCCTGATGTTCACAATTCTTACTCGGCATACACAACCTCTGTGTTCTAGCGGAAAGATTATGCCTAGTCTGTCTGTTGATGAAGGCAACATCTTGTTGATAAGTAGCTGCTTCTACTCATCAGTAGAGGATCTGTCTGTTACAAAAGTCTTCTCTGTGCCTTCTTCTGTTCCCTCACAGTAAAATGTTTATTCTCTCCTCTCCTAGATGTGGACAGCAATGAGGAGGGAGGGCCTGATGGCGGTCCTGTGGAGGAGGAAAGCTGGTTCGGGAACGCCTCTGACACACGGTCAGAGTCGTCATCCTATGGAGACACACAGGATGAGCTCCTCCTGCCCCGGGGCTCCTCTCCTGATGAACGGCCTGGAGTCACCACCGGGTCTGGGGACCATGATACTTCTGGAGGCGAGAGCTCACTGGGTTGCCCCACACCCGTCCACCGTGCCTCTCTGGAGCTTCTTGGACTGGACGGAGGTGCATTCTCGTCCCAGGACACACTCTCCTCGGTGGTATCATCGCTGTATGGCGAGGCAGCTTCTCGTGCCCTGGGGAAGCCCCTCAGCAGCAACCTACGGCGCCTCCTAGAGGCCGGGTCTCTGAAACTTGATGCCGGGGAGCTCCTGGGTCGGTCATCCAGGGGAGGTGCTGGAGGAGAGTCTCCTCCCATAGGTATAGCCCCACCCCTGACCCTCTCCCCATCTTCCCACCATGCCCAGCAGCTAAGTGCTCTTGCCCGGAAACTGGCCAATAACAACAACAGCAGCTCAGCTTCAGCCTCACCAGCCTCCTTGGCACCCTCAGTCACGACCATCAAGCAAGAGCCCCTTGACCCCTTTTCCTCTGTCACGCCTAGCAATGGCAGCGGCTTTGTATGGGTGGGTGTTGCAGACAAGTGGCCCCCGGCCGGCTGCTCAGCACCCTGTGGCTCCAGCCTGTCTCCGGACTCTGCCATCCAGAAGCTAAAAGCAGCAGCGAATGCTGTGCTTCAAGACAAGAATGCAGTGGCCTCTTCCTCGTCCTCTTCCTCTTCCTCCTCCTCCACCTCTGCCTCATCCACAGTGCCCACCCTTGGGGGAGGGGGTCGAGGAGAAGATGTGGTGCGCTTTGATGCCTTCACCTCCCCGTTCAGCCCACAGTCGGCTAGCTCCACCCTTGCAGCACTTTCCAAGAAAGTCAGTGAACGGAGCCAAGCTTCATCAACGGCCAGTGCTACTGCTGATCACCAAGCCTCGGCCAGCTCCTTCCTCTCACTGGTGTCAATGACCTCCTCGGCTGCCTTGCTCAAAGAGGTGGCAGCCAGGGCAGCGGGGAACCTGTTAGCAGAAAAGAAGGAGGGTTCCCCCCTGGCCAGTGCTGGAGTCCCCCAGGAGGACGTGAAGCCCCTCCTGGACAGGAACCAGAAGGCGCCCACGCCCTCCACACCCAACCAGGGCCTAGAGTTGCTGTTGCCCTCCACTCCAAAGGGCAGAGGCAAACCTAGCAGCCAAGCAGGTAACCTAATAGACCACCCAAACAATAGCACTATGCCTTTAGTTGTAGTAGTAGGTTGTAGTAGTAGGCAAGGAGGAAGATGTTTTTTTCTTCTCCGGTAAGACAGGATTACAGAACACTAAAACACGGTCAATTCTTGCCGTCAGTTACACAGAATTAGGCTACTCAAGCTCAAGCAAGGTTATTACAGTGAAATGAAGAGACTATTTATATTGAACAAGAACATTCTAAACTTCTATATATCATCTTCCTCCCTCAACTTGCCCTTTTATTCTAAAAAATAATGGGACAAATGTACCTGAAGTTCAAGAGATCTTCTGTTTTAAAACCTATTTTCCCAACTAGTATACCTTTTTCAAATTCCATTTCTGTCTTGACATGCTAATTAAAATAGTGAGTGCTGATGACTTCAAAACCAACATAACAATGGAAGTGCAAAACCAAATAGATACAATGCACTGTGAACACACTGTAGTAGAATAGCAGATTTACTCATTAGTCCCAAAATGTAATGATCAGAAACGGCACAGTTCTGAGCATACATCACATGTTTTTTCCAGTTTTGAAATGGTTTTGTTCTCACCTCAGCGACACTAAAATAGCGAGTAGTAGTGTAGCCTCAGTTTAACTGTCAGCTGAGCAGAGAGCAGAGCCGAGAGAAAACAGCCCTGGCTGGCCTTCTAGTCTGGGAAATGGTCTGTGGGCTCGACGGGGGGTCCTGACTGAGACCTCACTGCCTTCCCAGACCAGCTCGTTTGTGCTCGGATGTGCACGCTGCCAAAAGGGGGCCGTCAGTGTGTGCTCGGCACAGTGGGGAGCCCTGGAGTCCGTATCCATCTCAGCAGCCTCCTCCTGGCTTCAACCCCCACTAACCAGAGCCCTCTGCACTGATCAGCACAGCAGACTTAAGGCCAAACACATCAGACTTTCCACTGACTGGATACAGATGCACACCCACACACACACACACTCTTTCTCTCTCTGCCTCTGTCTCAATTGGCCATGCAGTATATCCTATAAGTATGTACTCTCAGACATGTAACCCAAACACAGAAATCTCACTCTTACAGAGAGAGGGAGGGAGAAAGAAAGCTTGAAAGAGCAGGCTCTAACTGAGCAGCCTTTAGGGAGAACAAAATGTTTTCAGGGAGATGGATGAGCACTTTTGAGGGATTGTGTCGTAACCCCGCCAAATCTAAAATGGCTGGATCAAATTGACTTCAGACAGATGAGGCAGTCGATGTAATATTCTGTGATCTGCATGCTAAAAAGGGGGTCTGCTCTAACCCGCAAGCCGTCAAGGTCGAGCAGCGCTGTAAAAATGCAGGTAGTTGTTTGGTCGCCAGACTGAAAAATGTGACCTTGATTATTGACTGTCATGTCTTGTTTTATTGTTCCCAGTTCCGCTATAAAACTGTATCGCACTGGCAGGTACTACACTCTGTATGTATATGTGTATATATGTATGTGTATAACACACACACACACGCACACACACATTACAGTGTATATGTGTGTTAAGAATGAGTCTCGTTTCTAAAAATTGATCTTGATTGCATGGCTAACTCCCCCACCTATCCCAATGACCGATTTTTTTTTTTTAATTTCTGCCTCACTCGCCTCATCCCAGTGTAAGCACAAGTTGTTTTTGCACGGTGATCTCTTCTGCGCTTGCAGAGGTTGGGCCGCAGATGGCGGTTTATTGTTGCAAATAGGCAGTCTCGAGGTTTTACACCTCAGGTCAATGAATGGCTGAGCACAGTAATTTCACCAAACACTGATTACCAGATGTTTTTCAAGGAACAGCACTGGAATACTTATGAAGCCATCCTGACAGGCCCTTGTAGAATTTGTAATGCAATCATGCCTCTTTCTAATAAGACCAATTAAACAGTAATGGATGCCGGATATGAAGCCAACAACAATAATCGAGATACTAAAACATGCTTGAGTTTTTACTTCCATTGTTCCATAGCTGCCAGCTGGCATTTCCCTGGATAGTTTTCACCATTAGGTGTGTATAAGTTATCTCTCACAGTCCTGAGCATAGTCTTGAGTTAGCATAGGCATCTTTTTTTGTTTGGAGGAAGCAAATGAAGGCACAGTTTGTCAATAAATTTTGATATTCTCTAAAAGACCAAAGCCTAGCTATTCTGAAACTCCTTGGATTTTTAATGACCAACGTAGCTTGAACCAGAGTTATCGTTGTAAATACTAACAATGTCCTGTGGTCTCCTCAAGGCTCTCCTGAGGATGGTGGCAAGCCATTCCAGTGTCCTGTGTGTGGACTGGTCATCAAACGCAAGAGCTACTGGAAGAGACACATGGTCATACATACAGGCTTGAAAAGCCACCAGTGTCCCCTGTGTCCTTTCCGCTGTGCTCGCAAAGACAATCTCAAGTCCCACATGAAGGTGAGATGATATGGACTCATGTCCTTTCTTTAACCTGTGACCCTCTTCCCCTTACACATCAACTGTCTCCAGTGGCTATTATGGCTCTTGGGATGTAACTAATTGCTGACACTAAAGGATATGGCTGCTGTTAAAGTCACCTCTAATAGACTGCTCTACATGGCACAATTAAACACTATGGGATGTTTGTTGTAGCACCTCACCAGTGAATATTTGTGAAATGTGGCAATGCCAGAATATTAAGAATCCTATCTCCTCTGTTTTGATGTGCCAGAGAAAATGGTGATTCCACACTTAAACCATACCTTTTTCAGGTCCATCAGCACCAGGACCGGGGTGAGACGTTCCAGTGTGAACTTTGCCCTTTCACCTCCTCCCGCCACTTCAGCCTGAAGCTTCACATGCGTTGCCACCAGCACTTCCCTCGCTCAGACATCAAGGTGAAAGAGGAGGTCACCACCGACACTGAGGGTGAGGGCTCCCTGATGAGTGACAGTGGCCCCGCAGACCTCATGGGGACTGGGGTGTCCCCCCTGCACTCAGACTCTAGACAGCAGACATCCCCTCCAGTTGAGCCTTCCTCAAACCACGTCCACATCAAGGAGGAGCCACAGGAGAGAGACCTGTCAGTGCTCTCTCCCTTTACCATCTGCAGGGAGCGTCCTAGCAGCAGTGCCAACTCCCTGGACCTCTCTGGGGTTGGGGTAGGAGTGGGGGTCAGGTCTAGTCCTAGTGGTCCAACCACAGCCTCCCTCTTCAGCCCCGATATCACCACCAAGACAGCCACTGATCTGCTTATGAAGCTGTCAGGTAAGCACAAATTGTTTATGAACTGATTAATGCAATTCAGTGAAATCACTTGGGCATAGTTTTGCTAACTTATGGGCCTTTGTATAATGGCAGTAGCCTATAAGGCCATATTAAGCTGATATGTTAAATACTGAGTGAAATGGATTTAGTTTCTGAGCAGTTTGAACAATATGGGCCCGACTCAGAATGCACAAAGTTTTGTGGGTCTTAAGTGGATTTAGATACGCATGTTTGAGCTGTTCCTTTTCAGACTTGGGCTCTTTGATGTGCATGCTGAGGATATTGGGCATGTTTTCGCTTGTGCACAGGTTTATTCAAAACCTTGGCTTCTTTGTCCTTCCAATCAGTGTGGTGGAAAATTGGGCCACGGACTTTTCACCTTTTCATGTCTTTGTCCTGAGGCTTTGCCTTTAAATACCGTGCACCTTTTTAATTCAGTTTTATTTAGAACAACATACAAAGATTGAAATAGAAATTTGCCCATGGGACATTAATTGGATAAAAACATAAGATATAATCGACAAAATCATTTGTCGAGAGTTCATTTAAGCTATTCCACATGTTTTCCTTTAAGAAACTACAGGAAGGTTTTTGTTACATCAAACTTATTTAAATCATTGATCAAGAGATGGGTTTCTCAGTGACGAGCATTGAAATAGTGTACATACATTTTACAGCCATGACTGCATCACATACCAATTGAATGTTCATGGAATGTTGTATTTTCTGTCTAAAAGCTTGTTCTTGTGCACTCAGCACCCACACAGTCGCATGCGTCCAGTCAGTGGCACAACATGATAAAATGTTCACCCAACAGGGGGTGATCATCATTTCATAATGTTACAGAGTGTGGGAACCTTATACATTCCTTAGCTAAACCTCAAATCTTAATTAAGAAGTAAATCTGATTTATGTTCATTGTTTATTTAACGAAAAACTCATATCCCTGTGTGCAAAAATATGTGAACTAAGTCAATCAATAGCTTGGATACCTCTTTTGGCAGTGTTGACTTGGAGTAAACATCTCCTTTAGCCACTGATCAGTCTGGTATCTTCCTGGAGTGAAGTTGGTCAAGTTCTCCTCACAGAAGTCGACTCAGTGAGGTTTGAGGGCTGTCTGGCATGAACAGACGCTTCAGTTTCCTGGTACAGCATCTCAATTGGATCAAGGTCAAGGCTTTGACATGACCAAACCAAAACACTTTCTTCCCAGCTTTAGCTTTCAGACTGATGGCGTGACGTTCTGTTCAAGACTTCTCTGCTATTCGTCAGAATTCCTGGTTCCCTTAATGATGGCCAGCTTTCTCCATTTTAGACAGCATTGGCTTCTTCCTAGCTAACCTTGAATGAATGCCACTTCTATTTAGTTTTCTTCTTATTGTTGTTGGATGCACGATGACATCAGATGCAGCAGTGGAGGCTTGTAGATCTCTGGATGTTATTCTTGGGTTGGTTTTTTTTACTAGTTTTAACATTTTTCTTGTGGCTTTTGGTGATATTTTAGAAGGATGCCACTTCTACTGTAGGCAGAGTTGCTGTCGTGTTAAATGCTCTCCATATTATTTGTCTCACAGTCAGGGCTTGAGACTAACGTCGTCCCGGGGACGATAGAAAATGTGCTTGGAAAGAACAGATCTTCCCCAGGATGCCTCTGGGACGAAAGGGATTTTTGTATGTATTGTTGGCTGCGAGAAAGTAACCATTTAGATTCCCAATATGTGGTCAGTTTATCCAAATAACGCCTATTTGAGAAGAGAGGATCTGTACACCGATCGGTGCGCCGTCACCAATGCAATGTCAATTTATACACATGCGTCTGAACACGGAAGTGCTTTAAATAAAATAAATTTGCGCATGTTACATGCATGGCCATCCTGCACAGCACTATGACTCAGTGAAAGAAGTGAAAGCTCCACCAAGTGGTGGAGTAGTGGCTTCAGGGCATGAAGACCTCAGTACGACTGACAACTGAGAGACAATTTTTCCCGAATTCTGTTTTCTGTGTTCTCCTATATTTTTTCTTAATTCTGTTTTTTATTTATTTATTTATTTTACAGTTTACACATAACTTTTCAGTTTTGTTAAAGCTATTATATGCAAAATATTCTTATTTATTTCCTCAACATTTTAATTGTGTTTTTTTAATGCGGCAAACAACTCACAACTATAGATGATAATAACAAAGTAAAGAAACAATATTTTGATTTTGGGACAGTTTACATTCACTTTGGGACAGTTAAAAAAAATGTTTTTTGGGACATTTCCAGGACGGTGGTGAAAAAAGTTAGTCTGGAGCCCTGCTCACAGTGGACTGATAGAGCCCAAATCTTTTTGATATGAATTTATAACTTTCCCCAGACTGATGCACTACTCACTTCCTGAAGTCCTCTAGGTCTCCTTAGATTTTTGCGCCTGCAATAATTCCCTTTGAACTGTTTTCATTTTACAGCATGTACAATTTCCTCTAGAAATTGGTAAATTAAGAAAAGGCTAATTTCGATCAAAGAATACATAATTGAATGGTAAAAACTCAAAACTTCTATAATTGCACAAGGGATTCCAAACATCCAGTCATGACTGTCTATTCTTTAGGACGTTTGCTAATTTCTATAAAGAACTGTGCCAGGCAATGGGAAACAGGCCTGAAAAATCCACAACATCCCTAGACACCCTACACCTGGAAAAGGACACATGCTACCTGGAATAACACAGGGGGGATGTCGCCTGTGCAGTCTGGCTTTGGAAATCATCATTCCAAAGACAGCCCAGCTCAGCTATCGAGTCCCAGTCCCTGTGTAAATGCTGGCTAGACTGGGCATCTGTTAAACCTATTCCAAGCATTGCATGACAGATCAAGTAGACTTGACATTGTCCAGTTTTTTAAAAAGACAATTATTTATCTTTAATAATGCTGGTTATTGCCTATTTGTGTTTTGCCCTCTTTTGCAATCTTGATTTTACACTATTCTATAACTTTTAGTTCATCATGCTGCACTCTCTTGATGTCTCTGAACATTGCTTGGCCACAGAATAGGGTTCGAAAGGGTTCTGGCCTTTTGAGCACATACATGCAGGACACATCTTTATTGGTTAGTTGTGGAGATTCATCAGATTGCTTTAAATACCATTCCAATCAGTCAATCAGCTGCATTCATGCAATTCCTTTCCCTCGGGTTTTATCTCTCAACAGTTAATTCCTTATGTATGGCAGTTATTTTGCAGATTGCAGTTTTCTGATTTCACTGATGCAGTTCTGGATGCATAAGGAAAATAGTGTATAAATGGACTTGAGTCAAAATCTTAATGCGCATCACAATATTAACATGGACACCTTGATTTTCCTAATCATTACCTAAATTGCACATTTTGCTGAATGCTGTGTGCAGTATCCAAGCTTTTTACTCCAGGGTTGGCATCAGTGGAGTGGGGCACGCATTCAAAAATCAACTTAAGTACCACAATGCAGCTCTTAAGTCAAGGACTAAATAGGATATGTGATGTAATATCTGACAGTAAATCCTGGGGGTTGTATTAAGAGAGGTGAATGGAGAGTGGAGCAAAATATTTGATGCATTTTGAGCACTTATGTAGTCAGCCTCTTAGTTTAGTTGGACTATAACTTGTTTCCTTACTATGCTTCATCACGCTACCCCGGAGATGTCACATAAGAGCAATTTTTTAACCTTATATCCAGGGAAAGTTGACTGAGCACAACACTTCGGTTCACATCCAAACAGTTGCCTAAATTCACACCCGGGACCTGCCCGGTACAACCACAACATCTACTGTTGGCCACTGAGCAGCTGCTCTGGGGTAACTGGGGGTTAAATGCTTGGTTACCTTGACAGTAATTTTCTTATCTTCCTAGCTGGTCTGGATAATCAAACCAGTGACCTTCCGGTTACAAACTTGACTAGTATTTCTGAACTTGTTTTCAGTTTACCCTGTAGTGTAGGGCAGGGCAAAACTGGTGGTTATGTTGGGTTGCCCCTTATACCAAGCAAACCAACATTTATGACAGGTATGTGAGAGCTTCTCATAGTGTTCAATTATAAACAATCAATCAATCAAATTTTATTTGTATAGCCCTTAATCACCATTACAGTCTCAAAGGGCTTCACAATGCCCAAAGTTTGACACAACACCCCCCAACCTTAGACCCTCAGCAAAGGACAAGGAAAAACTCCCACAAAACAAAGTGGAAGAAACCTAAAGAAACCTAAGAAACGACTAAGCGAGGGATCCCCCTACCAGGACGGCTGGGCGGGCAATAGATGCCGAGTTTGGGCAGCAGTATACAGAGTTCATACACAGTTTATTTGGGTGGGATATCAAGAACTGATGTGGGGCTTCATAGCAAGCAGTTCAGTTGGCGTCATCTCGGGAGTGGGGAGTGGACCACGTAGACACCAACACTGCCGGGCTGGTAACACTTAATTTCAATGATTTGAATGATGATGTGATATTACTGATTGGTCAGGGTTTGAGTGGAGCTGGGTGGACTGGATTAATGGTATCTTATTATAGATATTGAAAATGTTGATAAAAATGTTAGCAACACAAATGGAAAAAGTTGGTATGGAGTCTGCATTTAAGGATTATGTACATAAAGCTACTGTGTTCAAAAGTCTAGTCTAGAGAAACGGAGCAGTGCCAATGATATCTATTCTTGGCCTTGTTTATTTTAAACTGAAACTCAATTTATGCTGTGGACCTGGTTGTCTGAACCTCGTGAGCTATGAGCAGCAGCTAGCTATTGCTTGGTCATGGAGCAGTATAAATTTGTTATATTGTAATATTTGATACCATTAAAGTTGCTGTGTTTCTGCATTGGCTCTTTCCTAGTTTCACTACAAAAACAACACACTCACAATAATGCCATTCAACCAGTCTCTTACAAATCAATGACTAAAATGTGACACGTGACATGAAATTTTCATGAAAGTTTAACATACTGATTCAGCTTTCTTAAAACATCACAAACAGCATCTGTTTCCCTAAACAAACTTGATAAACGTGCTGTGCTAAGGTATATTGGGTGCAGACCGTGTTTAGATGCATTTCACTATGTTGCAAAATGTCAAAGGATGAGCTTCTTTGAGACAATGGCAAGATTGATTGGAAAAGGTTGATCAAGGTTCAGCGCCGATGTCAAGGCTATGGCTGCCACTCTTCCACTTAATGCTGTGTAATTAGATTGAGATCTCGAGCGAGGAGGAGAGGAAAAAACCCTGGGAACATTAGATTAATTAAAAATTTATGCATAATTCATAATTAAAAAGGAATTCATAATTTGAAATGATTAGCGCCCTCAGCGCCATCCTGTGACCCCACTAGGATGCGCAGGGACTGGGCTGGCTTAGTTAACTCCCCCTCGATCTTGCACGCCCTGGCTCCACATGGATGCCCCCTGGGTGCCAGTTGCACTTCACTCCCAGACTACACAATCAAGCCCAGGCAACTCCCAGAGGAGCCAAGATGGCTCCTCACAATGTCAGTCCAGTGTCAAGTGGCGGACATCTTAGTCAGGGCATCACTCAAGGAGAATGAGAGAGAATTTGAAACGACAGGACGAGAGGATGATGAACTTGAATGAGTGATGATGGGTTTTAATGAATACCGGTTCTTTTGATCACAAAGTTCTCTCTTTGTTGGAGGGTGGAGTTAAAGATAGAAGGATATGGAACTAAGGAGAGCTCGGCTCAGATCTTTGTGAGATGGGGAGAGAGAGGTGAGGAAGTTCCTCTTGGGACCTGTAGACTCCATTTCTTTTGACCTCCCTGCCAACCCAGATTGAGTGTGTACACGAGCAGCTCATCCCTCCTGCTTTTACATCGCCGCCTCCGTGCCTCAATCCCATAAGGCCTGTGAGAGGGAGAGCCATGGGGGAGGGGGGGTATTGGACAGAGAAAGGAGGGAGGGATATGAGGGGTAGAAAAAGCTGGAAAGGGAGAGATAAAAAAAGAGACAGATAAAGTGACAGCAAGTGAGGGAGACAGAAAGAGGCAAGGAGGGAGTTGCATCTGAGTTCCCCAGGCATAAAAAGCCAGTGAACTCTTGCAGACCTCTGACATAATAAGCATATCATTTTTTGGACTGCCCTGCTTTCCACTGGGTGTTAGACTGATACCCTTTGATTTTTATCCTTGCACGCTGACACAACCGTCAGCTATCCAGTGTGATCCACATTTTGATTCAGAGATGAAAGCCACCGAGGCACTTTGAAATGCACAGCCCCTACCCTGCGCCCAGTGGACCCTGAGTTAATAATGACAGTGGGCACTGCACACCCTCCAAACACCACCCCGCCCCCTGCTGTGGTGACACGGGGACAACGAGCTTGACCCTGGCTGGGTGTGAATAATTGGCATGCAGGGGGTTGTGGGAGGTGTCATATCTGTCGCAATGTTTTTGTAGTTGTCTTATTTATCTTTTCCTGGGAGAGCATCTTGCATACAATGCATTGCTCCAAAAGATGATGCACATGCAGCAAGTAGAAGCATTGTACATGGGCCTAACGATAGTTTCTTACAGCCCAATATGCCTGTGCACAGAGTTTCTGAAGGAAATATTCCTTATGTCTTATATTTGTGATTGCCATAGTGTCATCTGTGTCATTTTCCAGTGTTGACATATGTGAGCTTTGTTGTACCACCTCTTAATCGAGCCAAGATGACAAAGAAAAGGTTAAGTATTGTGAGTTAGGGTTGTGCCGATAGACGATGATCCCGGCCGGGAATCAACAATGCCTTTGCCAATGGCAAGACAATTTTGAAATTTCAATAATTTGAAATTATTATTATTATTAAATTTGATTCGCCCCGCCATAGTTTCACGTTGGCTTCTCCTGCATATAGCCGCCCGCGACCCGCGACACACAGGAGGCAGAATTGCCGCAAAGTGTCAATTCTCACGCGAGCAGTAACCTGGCTGTTCACATCAGAAGTGCATTTCTCCACCAGTCAACAAGCGATTCTGCTCCTCTGCTGTTTTCTAATCACACTTAGAACTGATCTTTTAATAACCTCATGAATTTATAATATATATTTATATATCGCTCTCTCGCTCTCCTTGTGTATGTGTCCACGAATAAGTGGACAATGTCATAATAATAACAACATTGTCCTATCGTGGCTGTGTTCACTCCGAGAGAGAGAGAGAGATGAGTTTTGTCCCCCCCCCCGCTAGCGCGTCGTTATCGGGTATTGGCAATCTCACAGGGTGACGATAGGACGTTCTGACTATGGAGGAGATCACCCAAACCTATTCTGACTGAGTTGTCTAATTTTTAATTTCTTTTTCTCCTTCTGAACATCTATAATTAATCTGCATGTTCCTATCTTTCCAGCTCTGCATGAACAGGCACAGGCAGGCCTTTTGTGTGTGACCTCTGGTCCATACATCCCGCTGCAGCCATCAGTATCACTGTCCAGTGTCTAGCACACTGTCAGCTATTGTTGGGTTCTCAACCTGCCCCACATAGCCCTCTTTTTTTTCTCCTGGAGAAAACAGCAGCCAATTGTCAGAGGGGGTGCAGGCCGGCGTGACAGAGGTGGAAAGCTAATGAAGTTATTTGACGGCAGCCCTGGCCACGGAGCGAGAGGTGAGGCGGAGTGGACAAGCGCCTGGCAGCGAGACGGATGAGGCGAGAGGGAGAAGCGTGGCGAGAGAGGGAGAGAGAGAGCGGGAGAAACGAAGAGGGAAAAGAATGGTGATGGAAGGAGCTTTGGTGGCAGGTGTCAGAAGGGTGTGATAACATGGAGACAAGCTGATAGCATCGTCAACCCTGGGCAAGAACCAGCTCTACAATATCATACACAGGGAGCTGACATTGGCTAGGCCACATATTCACACAGGCAGGAAGCTCACAGCAGAGATGCCCAGTCAACCAGAGATGCCCATCTCCTCCTCAGATCTGTGCTGCGTTCACAAGCTGATGTGCAAGAGTGATTGCACATGAGGGTATTGTGATTGGGAAATTCTGTCAGGCCGAAGCCTAAAGTGTGAGCTTGGCGTTGTAGGTTGAATTGTTCCTGTTGATACTGTGCTGCAGCTTTTTGTTATCGAGCCATCTGCCTGGAGGAATAAAAAACTTGCCCATTGGATTAGGCTACTAAATAATTCAGTGGGCTCTGTAACATAGATTCTGAGTGGAAATACACTCTATTTATAGCGACAATCCAAAAGGTCACTGGAGTGGAGTGACTTTGTATGTGAGTGCACGTCCTGGGGTTGTTTTTGTTCTGGTGAGGCCACAGAGGAGTAGAACGTGTGAATGTAAGTTTGTGTGAGTCTTTATTTACTAGTGGTTTATGAGCACAGGTCTTGCGTACAGTTTAGGTACAGTTTAGGTGCAGCATGTGTGTGGCATGGCGCCTACATGTGTGTAAAGTGTATATGTTGTGTGTGACTGCATACAATATAGATTTCTCTCTACAGACGTACTGTAGATATGAATGCATCCGTGTGTGTAAATGTGACACTGTATTTTTATGTGTGTGTAAGGCGGTGACCAAGTGTGCTGTCCCTGTCTGATCCGACATGGCCGAACACGCTTCTAATTAGAGGACGTCCTTCCAGGTGCTGACCAGGTTATACTTAGCCTGCCCGCTGACATCTGACGGTGTGACATTTCCAGCTGGTGCCGTGTGCGACCCCGTGCCACTGCCCCCTAACTTGAAGGTCACTGTCCCCCCTCCCAACCCCCCCCCCCCCCCCCCCCCTCAACACACC
>CABFOS010123294.1:0-16462 GCA_900660315.1 Diretmoides pauciradiatus | reverse complement strand
GCTGGTGTTTGAATCACATGCCAAGGCAGGAACAGTCTGTGAGTGTGACACCACCGCGCACACACACACACACACACACACACACACACACACACACACACACACACACCAAACTTAATATGCTTCTGCAATTTTATAGGCCCTGACAAAAATCTATCTATTCCCCTTAATGATACACTTTGCAGTCTCATAGACAATCGGACTGTAATTGTTGAACGTGGTTACTTTACTGTTTGCCGACAGGATATGGTAAAAGTTTGATATAAAAAACGACACTAAAAACTATAAACTAAATGATCGGCGGCTGGAAGAGGAAGTCGTTCTTTGGATCCGCTGGCTAGACACAGACACAGTGGGAGTTGATCCTATTGTTTT
This sequence comes from Diretmoides pauciradiatus, assembly GCA_900660315.1. NCBI lineage: Eukaryota > Metazoa > Chordata > Actinopteri > Trachichthyiformes > Diretmidae > Diretmoides > Diretmoides pauciradiatus. The sequence continues at coordinate 16,087 of CABFOS010123294.1, read as the reverse complement.
GCCTTTACACTGACAGCACACTATGTAATTGAGGGAAAGATGAGACAAATCATACTCAAAACAAAAGCAGAATGTTCAGTTAAAAAGACTTTGTATTGACTTATTTTAAATAAATAATAACGGGCACGCCCCCAACGGGCACATGCACTAGTGAGTTCAAATGTATGTTTCTGGGAGTGTTTAATCAAGCTAAATGGTGACCACAGTGGATTTACAGGCTCTGTGTCTGACTCTCAGTGTGCTTCTACCTCTCCACAGCAGGGTTACGGGATTTATCCCTCCATAACTCTCACTTCATCATTCCATCGGTTCCAGGCCACGTGTTTTGGAGGATGTGGGGTAAGTAGGGGGGAGTTTGAGGGGTGGGGACGTGTGGATGTGGCCCGCGTCCAAACCGGCTTCCTCTACGGAGAGAGTGTCGACAGCACCCAGACAGCCACAGCGCGTCTAGTACCGGAGGATGGGGAGATACCGTGCACATAGAACCTTTTTATGGAGCTCAGACACTGGCTGGGATTGTCCTCCGTCTTGGAGTGCTGCATCACAGTTTCTACAGCGTTGCCATTGACCTTGACTCTACTTGGCACACAGCAGACGTGCAGCACCCCCTTTCCTTCCCTCCCCATTTTATCTCTTCCACCCCCACTGGACAGTAACTGTAACTGGACATCCTAAGCTTGCTGATTGGCTGGCCCGGCAAGGCTGCTGCTGACACGGCGATGCTCAGGTGTCAGAAAGCAGAGCTGTTTCGTGCAACGGGTCGCCTTAAGCCGTGACAGCAACCCGACACTCCCCAACTAATCAGAGATCAAAGGAGGTGTGCAGCCTGACCTACGAGTCACTGATAAGGAGACAGTGGTGGAGGGTGAGCCACGTGAAGGTCTTTTTGTGTGTGTGTGCGCGCATGTGCGTGCATGCGTGCGGGTGTGTGTGTATTCAGATGTTGAGGTTGTGAAGAGACACATACTGAGCATGACGGAGACAGTATTCACTTGGGGATTGAAGGAGCAGCGTCCTTTGCCAGATTCGGTCCTCGAATCAATGTGGAAGACTTGCTCCTGCCAGAGAGGAGAGAGGAAGTGAGACATAACGAGACAATAAAACGGGACAGTATGAGTATAGCAAATGTTCCACAAGGTAGCAAGTTTCCTTTCAACGAAACCCAGACACAGTGCAGGGCTGTCTACCTTAGCTGGCCTTTGCGGGACATTAAAAAGAACATTTGTCTGGGAGGGGAGGAGGAATTTTCCCGCTAATGCGTTGGAGAGACATTTCTCCATCTTAGCTGCCAATTCCAAAAGCTCGTAGAGGAGTAGGGTGTCCAGACGGCTCTTACAGTGACCTGGAAAGCCTCCTGTCCCATCCCATTCAGCTCTGACCAGTGGTGATGCAGCTTCCTTGAATGAGGATGCGGTTGACGTCAGTTGAGGAATGTTTATCCAGGAAAATGTGTCTACAGTCCAAGTGTTGGGAGGTTCTGGAGGCGGATTCTGTCTGCTGGACCCTGACACTAAACCCTCTGCTGCAAAAAAACACCCATCTTCACAAGTCATTTCATTTGGATTCATCTGGATGTTTATCTAAAAACATCTTCCAGTGGCGTCTTGCCTTACTCTGCCTTATTTCAAAATATTCTAGAAAATTGCCGAAACTGCATTGAAAATGATCTCACCCCATTGGCAGAATTTTTCACTTTCTTCAAGAAAAATACAATTTCAACACTGAACATGAGACTAAATGACTTGTTAAGAGAGACATTTATTCCAACGCACCATTCATCATGAGTCTGGGCAGTGGTGACATAATTATAACACACAAAAGCACTCACACACATATACACACATAAGTGACCTGGCCCGTCTGGTACAGCCATCCCAGTGACTCTCACAGGCCAAAAGTCTTGTTATACTTTACAGATCCCTCGTCTGGGACACTGACATGTTTGAGCTCGGAGGTTGAAAACAGAGCAGTCTTCCTTTCAAACAAAAACCCCAAATGACAAAAGGCACCGCAGTGCGGAAAGAGCCCGGTCGGGGGCTCTATTCTTATTAACGTTTGGCAGCGGTCTGCGGCCTGTGGCTAAGTGTTGTTCACTCAGTGAGCACTTTTCTCCTGGAGGGCTTCCCCGGTCTCACTCCCAGAGCCGTGTGGCCAGAGATGAGAGCAGAGTGCCCAGAAAACATCCCTTCACCCATCCCTCGCTCTATCCTTCCCTTACCTCCCTCTTATCCGCAGCATCACTTCTCATCTGGTATCTGAGAGGCTGACGAGCAACGTCATGGCGACTTTTCTCTTCACGTTATGTCCTTTTACCGTGGGAGGACACTTGTAAAGTCTTAATAGTTTTGTGCAAGAATCTGTCATTGTAAGAAATGATCTCTACACATTAATTTAATTTCAGAATAAAATAAACCGTCATGGGGTTATAGCACTACGATTTGCACTGTATTGGTTGTCACTCAAATCATACAGTGTTGGATGGTAATACACAGCAGTAATATTATTTCCTTTGTATTCTATTCTATTCTTTCAGTGAAAAAAGTATAGTAGTGCATTAATATTTCAATTTCAGTAATAATATTGCAGTTACCAATGAAAAAAGTACGTTTTTGCTTTTGTTACAGTAAGTAAAGGCAAGCATGGAGTCCCCTGAATCCCAACCTTCCCTCACACGCAATCAGTCCTTTCTATTACCTTATAGAACCTCCAGGCTGAGCAAAGTATACATATAAGGTTAGAGCTCACTAGCGCTCATCAAGCTTAGAGGCAGTGCTACCCACAAACACTAACAGCAGTTGATTCTTTGGTGGGAAAAGTTGTCAGCAAAACTCTTATTTTCCTCTTATTTTGTTTGTATTCTCGGTAACGTCGACAAACAGGCCAAGTTGGTTCTTTAGTGCAGTGACGTGATCATGGGAGCAGTAAGGCTGAGGGTACCCACCTCTGGTCTCCGGCCCCTGTTGATGTAGACGCAGACAGGACTGTAAGCTCCACTGCCACACATGAACAGATGGGTCCTGTTGAGCGGCTGCACCACTCTGATGAAGTTCCCACAGCCGTGCTGGAAAAAACACAAACAAACCAAGAAAGAAAGAAAGAATGATGCGGGTGAGAACTCACGATAATGAAATATTAAACCCAAATGCTACTCCTTCAAAGCTGAAACTCACTTTCCTTCCAGCTTATCTTTTATTTTAGACTATTTCGACTCTTGCTTATAGAAATGTAATATCTGTTTGGGTACGGTTCATTCATGTGTTCTTTCAATATTTTTTTCATTTCAGCAATGACACATTGGTAATTCTGATACAGGCACAGCAGTGGATGAGGTCTGTTTCCTAAGCATCTGGGATTGAGGTGTACGCCAAATCCAGAACTTGTTTATCGCTCTTAAAGTATCGCGTTTCCCATGGGTGAAGTAATTCAAACTTATCTCACTTGTTACGAAGCGGTTATACAATCACGACACATGCTGCACAATCAAACGAGCCCAGTTCTCTCTGCCCTGGTATTGAGGGCAGTGGAAAAACAGAGTCAGTGGTGCATATGATATTTCTGGGTACTGAGCTCTCTCCATCTCCGCTTCCGCTTTCCGAAATTGAGAGCAGCACGAGCGCTGGGCTTTGTGGGTAATTAAAACTAGCGCTTAGTGGTTATCCGCTAATCCGGCTGCAATGTTAACGCTTCAGGGCAAGTGCGTACGTCCTCTAAAAGGCTCTGAATGTTGTTATAAGTGTCTGACAGGATCCCGACAGAGAAATAAAACATTTTTCTTTACCTTTCGATTGATCCGGTCTGTTAACAAAGGTGTAATTTCAGAACGAGACTGCTTAAATTTTGCGAGGAGTGAGGCCTCGTGTTGCAGCTACACCTTTGTTAGCTAGTTAGAGCTGAACCGGTAACTATTTGTGCTACACGTGGATGCTAACACAATAACAACAGACCTGATCAAGTGAAAGGTAAAGAAAAATGTTTTATTTCTCTGTCAGGATCCGGTCAGACGCTTAGAACAACAATCGCAGCCTGTCAGTGGCAAAAAACAAACCGCTTTTAGAGGACGTACGCACTTGCCCTGAAGCGTTAAGGTTGCAGCCATCACTAACAGCAGCGCTCGCTCAATACTGGACCAATTTCAAAAATTCTTGTTCCCACCAGTCACATAGACACACGGCCATGGGAAGATTGGGTCCAGGTTGAAAAATACCGAAGTTACTCTTTAAGCCTGCAGAGAGGAGCTTGCTGAGAGGAGCCTACCGAGAGGAGCGAGGAGAAGAGGGATAGAGGAGGAGAAAACTGGAGAGGAGAAGAACAAGTATCTAGGGAACCGTCAGGAACTTGGCCACTACTGCAGTAACGGCAGCTGCTGCAGCTCACAGTCCACGCACAACTCCACCGAGAGCCATTGCTGAAAAACAACTGCACATCCCACACCCATCTCTGTTATTTTTCACCCGCTTTATCTCTCTCTCTCTCTCTCTCTCTCTCTCTCTCTCTCTCCTCTTTTATCCCCATCCATCTGCACCACGCTTTCCTTTAACCCTCACACACCCTGAGGTCTGCCCATATCTAATGTCAGATTCATACATTTGAAGCCGTATCCTGTTTTGTTTTCAACTTGTGTTTCCTGTCCACGCACACACAGCCTTTGTGACCAAATGAACAGCGTCAAGCCTCATGGCCCCCCAAGTTCAAGTGGCGACCGCACCGAGTTTAAAGGGGAGGCTTTTGAGCGAGGAGCACCCGGACTTAATCAATGTGGTTCTGCATGAAGAGGTTAGCCTATATTTCTCTTTAAATGCCACCCCCCAGGGCAAACAATGTGTGGTCGCTCTCTGGTGACCACAGACTCTATCGGGGGGAGAGCAACTTAATATATACAGATGGGGAGGGTAACCATAACAAAGTGATGGAGACTGTGAATCAAGTGAATCAAGACTGGCAAATAAAGAAAGCGCGCAAGGAAGGAGAAATATGGGAGAGAGAAAACAGAACATGAGAGGGAGAGAGAGAGAGAGAGAGGGCAGAAAAGTACCAGAGTAGGAAAAAGTGAGTGAGAAAAGGGCAGGAAGAGATTGTGTAATGAAAAATTAAGAAGAAACTGTAAGAGAAAGCGAGCTGGCAGGGTTGCAAATAAGAAAGGGATGACAGAAGGGCGAAGAAGAGAGAAGCGGGGCATTGAATGGCTCCACACAGAGGCGGCTCACCCAAATATTTGTGGGCACCTTTCCACAGCAGCCGGGCTGTGACTCAAAGCAGCACAAATCACCCAGTGACTGGAAACAGCTTCTTCCCCACTCCTACAATAGCATGATGTATAAATCCCTGGCTCTACACCTTGGCTGCTGTCAACAGGCTGGAGAAACGAACAAATGGGCAGCACTGGTGGCAACGTAATGCTCTTTTGCGGTAACAAGCACTGTAACTTAACGCCTTAGATTTAATTCATGTAAACAGTTTCTTGTGGTAGTAGTTTAAAAATGATTTCAGATGTAATATTCCCCAATAACACAAAGTCTTACGTCTTTTCTTAAATGCCGTTGCAACTTGCAACAAGTACGGCTCAGTTCGGAGTGAAAATCAGGCCACGTTATGAAATCTCCTGACAGGCGCAGCAATGGGTTGTGTCCCATTTGTTTCCTTCGTTTGCTTTGATTCTACAGCGGTCCGTGGCCCTCCTCCCATGCCTCGCTCCCCATCTCCACAAACAGGGCCGATGCCAGGAGGACTCAGGCCAGATGGAGACCCTCTAGACCAGTGTTTCTCAACTGGTGGGTCGCGACCCAAAAGTGGGGTGCATACTCGTTCTGAATGGGTCAAGGAGTGAGTGGTCAAAAAAAAAGTGTAAATTTCTTCCTGCTCCCTTTCGGATATGTAACCTTCACTTGATGTTGTTCAGGTGAGTTTTTTTCTCATTGTTCTTTTACTGTATTATTCTATTATACTACTTTCATTTTGTTTTGTTATGTTGTTTTACTCTTTTTTTTACATGTTCGAAATAAAAAGACATCAATCAATCAATCAAAAAGCGAAAACAGTCATTTTATTCATATTCACCAGGATCAGCAGCAGTTGTGATGTTCATACTCATCAGTTTATTAATCAGGATCAGTTTATTGCTACAGTAATGTCCTCTGAATGCAGGATGAAAATATTTGTTTATTTTATGTTAAAAAAGTCATGACGAATACATTTTCTTGGTTTGAATTATATAAAAGTGGGGCGCGACTTAATGACCATGGGAAAATGTGGGTCCCAAGGCCAGACCAGTTGAGAACCACTGATCTAGACATCTGCTGCCTGCTGCACATGTGGTTGGACCCGGGATACTGACGCAAGCGCACAGATGGGATCCTGGGAGGCAACGAGCACTGTGGTCCGTCAAGAATCCACCTCTATAGGAACTGATCTGGGAACTGCTGAAACAACCTCATCACGGCAAATAAATCACTGATATATCAGGCCGATATATTAGGTGTTTAATTAAAAGTAGAATATTGGACAGCCAGTTATCTGCGGGAAGATTCATTGTTGCTAATGTGATGTTTTAATCGAATTCCGCGTCAGTGAAGCCTAAAAAAAATAAGCACGGCGGGATCCAGGTCAGGGTTCAGGGAGGCTGAGCGTGTCCTTACCGTAGGGTCCTTCCCCGCCAATTGGCATTCCTCTATCTTGCTGGTAGACGCAGGCCAAAACACCTGGTGGGACAAACAGTACAGCAGCTGAATACTGTAAACCAGCAGTGGATAACGTGGGAACGCCAGCACAACCGTGAAAGAAAACCAAAAACATAGTTAATAAAACTTTGTTATATAAAAGTTCCTTTCGATGTTGAACAATCAGTGATTACAGTCACCGTTGGCAGAAAATACACTGTTTTCGAGCCTGGAAGAGGTGCCTAGATCAGGTGATTTAACAAAATGGACGTGGTGCAGCACTCCTGGGGGAATTTAAATGCTTTCCCATCTGTTTATGCTTTTCATACCCATCAATTACTTTGACAACAACTCCTTCACTGCATACAGAATCAGAGTTATCAGAAAGCCTATGAATCCGTCCCAGGGGACTGAACCATTTGAAAGGCTCTTCTGGGGAACCGCAAAACGGCTCTGATCATGGCAAATGTAGAGTAATTTGCATAACATTACACAGACGATAATTACACCATTGTAGCTGTCCTATGCTTTCAGTCATTAAATATACTAAAAAATGGAATAGTCAATGCTACTGGCGAGAGAAGAGACACCAGATGCCGGAACTGCATCAGAACACTTTACATCGCATTGACCTCAAATGTATTTTTACATATGTTAATCAGAAGAGGGGTTCATCATAGACCATAATAAGGTAGATGTGCTGACCTTGAGTGTGCCTTGGGTGATGTTGTTGATGTCCATGGAGAGGACATTGTCCTTACAGCCCACATACATCCGGTCCTGGTCCTCGTCCATCTGCAGGATCCTGTAGTCCATGGCCTTGTCTGACAGACTGTAATGTTCAAAGGACTGGGACGCCTGCAGGTCTGAGACACACACAGAGAGAGAGGCTAAGAAAAACACCCCACAGCCACTTTGCACATAACTAGTCTGCATCGCGATTTGCAGGTTTCAAGTTGAACATTAGGGGTTGAAAGCAACAATTCATTGCTGCATAGGATATTACTGGATATTCCGCTTAACTCTCACAGAGTGGATTCAGGGATTACATTGAAGGGGAAATATAGGCTACTGTATAAAAAACAGCTTTCCTCCAGAGTCTCCCCAGCTCATTGAAAGCGCATATTGTTCTCACACACGGAGTAAATATCCCCAGACGGTTATTTTGGGTCGGTTCGTTCCAGAGATAGAGACCTCTCAACCATACCATCAAAGCCCTTCCCTGTCAAAGCCAAACTCATGCATATTTATCACTTTTTCAATCTGTGCTGAGAGCTGGGGGGGGGAGTGTAGATCTACTCTCTCCATCTCTTCCTCTCCTTTGACCCTCTCTGAGCTCTCTTTGTTTTTCACTCTTCTAATCAACAAACAGGTTGCTTTCCAACACTGCCTCGGGCTAAAGTCACATTTTCATTATTGTGCGACATACGCTTTTAAGACTTGGGCCTTTTATCTTGAAGGAAAGTGGCTTTTCGGTGCCACCCCTCTCTCTGATCACAGACATTTTGTTCAGCGTGTTTGCCATGTAAAGCCGGGAGTGTTTAACTTTAAACAAAGACCAGTTAACCACTACAGTCGCAGGCGAGTCGAACGTTTCCCACGACTTTTTACTGTCTACGGTCCCCGTGTTGAAGTGAATCTCCTTATATGGTTAAAGGGGTTCAAAGACTTCTCTGGGAGTACCGGGTATACAGTATCTGAACATTGTATCATCGGAGGCGACAGCATCTTCTGGAGCCTCGTGAACAACGCACACAAAAAAAGCTTTGTTTTCACCTGACTCGGCAGAAATGAAATTGGAACGTGGAGGGGTTCTGTCAAGCTGGAGCTTCAGGACGAGAGATCGCATCAGTCTCGGGCTTCAAAGCCAAGGAGATAGCATCATGTACTGTAGGATTCTGTGCAGGGGCTGTATTATGGCAGCTCTACCTCTAGCCAGAATACTGGGAAGTGAGGCCACGGGTGAAGGACTCACTTACAGCTAATTAAAAACACAGTGGGATCTAAACCGCTGCCAGAAAATGCACTTCTTACAGCCTCACTAAACCGTTTCCCTGTATTCCCCAACTAAGCAGTCGGGGAAGATTCAACACACTTTCTGGACCAATTCATACCTCATTTTGGAGTTAAGGCTTGGAGGTAAAGCCTTAACTTAACCCTGCAGCTCTTACTTGGAGCCAAAGTGCATAGTGGATGGACTTTCTTACGTTTCAGATTGTTGTTTTAGTGATTCATATAGTTCTTGGAGGTAGAAACAATCTTAACATTAGACTGAAGCTCAGTGAAAAGGGCGAGAGGAAAGAGTGGAGCTAGCTGGTATCATGAATCTCTGCCTCATCGTGATACACTTCTGTCTTCCCTCTCCTTTTGACAGCGTCCCTCCAGAACATTCCACGAGGGGAAGAAATTGTTCCGAGGGGTGTGGTGCGGGGTGAAATAACTGTTGATATTATGGTGAACTATTGTATTGTTTTGTCAGTTGGGGGAAAAGGAGACTGTCATGTTCCCTCCTGAGGGTGGAAGGCCTCTAAGCCCGGTGCTAAGAAGGGCCACAGCAGGGGGGGGGGGTCACATGGACCCCTCTAACAACGTGGTTTATTCACCCCCTACCCTCTGGAGCCTGCGCATACCATTGGATCCAGTATCTTCTTAGTGCTCAGATCCCCGATCCCACGCAAACATGAGTCATGTCTACACTGCAACGGCACTGCAGGGCAACATCAAAAGTTGACATTACCAGATGGCACACCTGCTCTGTCAAAGCGCTCAAGAACTGTCAAGGTTTTTCACAGTCATACAATACATCCACTGGGAAATACAAGAGTGTATACAAAACAAATGCCAACTCATTACCTACGAATGAGGTCTTATTACTGTACACTGGGATATGGCTGTGTGTGTGTGTGTGTGTCCTTAACCAAACTATTCCCCAAGTGGCATCTTACCAAACCATCTGTTTTTTTAACACCACACCCTAACGGCTCCGTCTTATAACGTGTCACACGGTAATATTTGCTCCTGTTACATATGCATCCTCGGAGTGAAAATCAATTATTTGCTTTTGTAACAATAAGCGAAGGAATGAAATGCAAAAGAGAAACTGGAGCTTTAGTATATATTTGCGTGTTTTTAATCTCCATGATGAATAAACTCACTGGCTCATAATATCCTCTGACAGCATGTGATTCGTCAGCCATGACTTTATAAGCCTTCGTCCTAGTTGAGCTCTCACGATCTCACAAAACTCCCGAGGGGGAAGAATGTCAAAAGTGTTTGCGGGCATCATTACTCAAACATCCTCCAGCAGATTGCGGTGGATGGTGTGGTTTGGGGTGCAAACTAAGCATGGCGATGATGCTGAGGGGTAGAATAACTAGGTCCGAGCGGCTCCGGCTCCGGGTAAGAAACAAGGGGCTGTGCTATATGGGATGACATTCCTCGGAAAGGCACGGTTGAGAGGACCGCACCCTTGACAGTAAGAAGTAAGGAAGCGGGTGGGTTGGCATGTCGAATAAGCTGAGCCAGCATTAGTGGTGAAATGTCTTGTTTTGTGTTGTGTTGCCACCGCCGGGAGGACAAAAACATGTCAGAGAGAGAGAGAGAGAGAGGGCGGAGCCTCGCTGGTCGGAGGATTTTCTATTATGTATGTAGGCTGGTGGGCCTTGCAGCTCCCCGTCGACCTCACAACGTCTTTCCTTTGACTTTGAGCTTTGACCCATGCAGCCCCAGTGGTTAGGTGGCCGACCACGGTGTTACAATCCATACTGATCCATGCAGTGGACAGTGGGGTTAGCGGATACGCCAAGGTGGCACCCAGAGAGCTAAGATTCTCTCTCCCTTTGAAGTGGTGTATTTGTTTGAACTGGCCAAGCGGAAGCAGCACAAAAGCCTTTTGTCGGGCAAAGAGACCGCATTGGTCATTCAATATTAAACAGCGGGTTGCGGTTTTTGCTACACTGCTGCAGAGCAGGTGGCAGTGGTATCTAAGCTTAGATCAGAAAACATGCTGCACATGTGGGATGAGCAGCTGCAAGGCAATTTCATAAAAGGGAGCTACAGTAGACCATATGTGTCTGATTTGAAGCAGAGGTCAATGATAGTGAATGTACTTTCAACTTGACATGGCGTGTCAATCGATCCGTGGCTGACAGCCTTTTCCAAAATAAAGGGCCAAGACAACAGACTGTAGTATGTACTTTGGGTTTGTGCTGTTACTGCAGCTCTGCAGGGGAAAGTATCCAAAGTAAGTACACGCTTTAATCGTCATCCTGTGTTCTGTAAACTCTAGGAGAATTGATCGTTCAAAGACATTAAGCCAGAGATGCAAGAAGTCAGACAGAGTAAAAAAAGAACACTCCCTTTTATGTGATTGTGGTGAACAGCTAAGTGGAAATAGAAAGAAATGTGGGCATTGGGAAGGGACGTGTCATTGTGCCCCTGCTGGGTTGGCAGCAATTAAAGTAGAGAGGAGACTGCAGTGTTTTTTGCTGTTTCTGGGATGAGACAGGGGAATTGCCTTTTGCTGTTGTGATTATATAGCCAGGAGGGGAAAGGCAACACCACAAGGAAGTCTCCCACAGGTTTCTAGCCCACAACACTTTGTGACCGACTAGGCCTTCGAAAAATTGTTTGTCTGAACAAGTAGCTGAGTTTCAGCAGTAAACAACGCTGCCATGTCAGAGATTGGCAGAGGCTGGAAAGCATGCTGGGAACTGTACATTCAAATCACCCTGAACTCAGTTTAGGGACCGGTGCCAACTGTCTGAGCCGGGTGGCCCAGGGATGGTAAATTTACAGTCTTTTCCTAGATGTCCGATGGGACACAGCGTGATGTCGCAGAACCAGAAATTATACTGTGTGGCATCGTAATTTATAATGTGGCGGGAGAGAAGTTGGTTAAGACTGAATACCCCAGTAGGCTATATTTCCAGTTCACTTCATGAAAAGTTTTCTAGACATTACAGTTTACTACAGTAGCATAAGGACACGAAGAGGTGATAAACCACCACAGAGTAACAATATGGGATTATCTTGTCCCCTGTGGAGCAGAGATCAACAGGGTTAACTAGGTTGACTGGGTGTGTGGAGTATTTTGTCTCTTTGATCAACATCCGATATCTCAACACAAGCCAGCAGGTCTCTGCACCCCATTAACACTTCAGGGATGGGCAGCGGGCCAATTACAAACCAGTCTTTGTGTCTCCTATGCAAATGAACCCTGTCAATCGGCTCCCTACCTGAAAGGACAGCATGAATAAATTAACTCCATGCTAATGAGGGTTGATCTCCATTCACAGCAAGGAGGACCTGTTCTGTGGTTGTCAGGGGCAGCCGGTGGGAGGACTCCAATCACTCGCCTCGATAAATATTGAAGCAGGAGCTTAGACCCCCCCCCCTGCAATTCATCTCTCCTCACAAGATGGAGTGGGTTTCATCCCCAGAGGCCTGACTTCAACCCCTCTGCCAGATAACACTACTCTTTGTCCAGACAATGCCAACAGCTCCTAAGTTGAGTTCTGGATGGCTGCACTTACCTAATACAGTGTTAGTCCACTCACACATATTGCGCCAGTAAAAGACTTTATCCTGGCAACTGACAGAGTCCCCCTACAGATGATAAATGGCATTAGCCCAAATGGAGAAGTCTGTCCATTCACCTCAGGGACTTTACGATAATGACAGATGGTATATTTTCAGATATGGCAGAGGGGAAGTTAAGGTGTCGTGCAAGGAGCTTCTCTTTTCGCCCCCTGTCCAGAGACCACCCAGGACTTTCTGTGCCGGCTGACAGAGTCGTCCGATTGTCTATCCAAGAGACATACTCCACATTCCCAGGCTGGCTGCACTGAGCACTCACTCACCACACAAACATCAACAGCACATGCTTCTGCACGGTCTTACTGTACTGCAAACGCTCGTCATGTACAGAAGTCACTGCCGGGCTCAGAGTGGAAAGACTCTATATCTACTACATCTCGTTAATTTTCCTACAACAGTCTGTCGCTCATTATCTATATCCAGACATTTGTAATGGGAATCATATGGCCGTGTGGGATGCCTAAGTTCTTATGTATGCCTTCTCTCACATTGACTTCCCAAAGCAGACACTATATCTAAATACGATATGTGAGCACAGAGTATACTTTCTCCCTGAACTGTGTGTGAGACAGGGTGATGTTATCCAGCACCAACGTCAACTGCGGGCTTTCATTGCATCGCTGAGTCGCTAAGGTGTTGGCTACTATTCCCTGCAGGGAGTTGAAACCCGAGATTTTAACCTGTCCATCAAGCTAGCCCGCGAGCAGCTAGTTTGCGTTCCCAATGCCCCAATTAGCATCTGGCCTCCCCTTCACCTGTCACGGGCAGTCAGTACCCCTTTACCCACCCACAACCTCGGCCTCTTGGGCAACCGAGATGTGACATCTCACCTGCCCACACCAGGAGCCTCTACTAACCTCTCACCTCCAGCAGCCGTTAAATCACTGTGTTTTTACTGTCAGTGCGGCTGCAAGGAGGCTCACAGAGGCTCTAGGGGAGGTTGGCAGGATATATGGGTCAGAGGATTCTCAGAGTGGATGGATTTATGAGTCACATGGGACGGCCACAGGGAAATATGTATAATAATGGGAAAAGGGATCTATACCTAAAGCCTTATTTCAATGACAGTGCGATAATTTCCTCCTCCATGACTTAAAGTGTTGCTCAGCCAAATGATAAGGTCTGTGCCTTAATTGTGCCAGTAACAGAGAAGTTACTGAACAATCTAGCAACATAAAAGTGCAAAAGACACTATGCTGTAGAGGAAAGAGCCTTAAAAACACATCTGCAAAAAGTGTTTCATAATTAAGTGTAATAGATTTATGATAATGTAAAGCTACGGTTCAAGGAATTTCCATTTGACCTTCTCTGTCCTTGGTAAGACACTGTCTTTGTTCATATTGATGGTCATTGATTACCTTTCAACATGTCGCGAGGAGGAATAATGAAACATTCAACAGGGGCGGCAAGGTCAGACGCAGGAATGGCAAAACACAGAGACAGGCAGAGAAAGGCGGACTGACAGAGGACCTGTCAAACATCTCCCACAGTGTCGGCCCCGGGGCACTGCAAGCTCTGGCTTACTGCACACCAGAACTCTCAGTCCCTGTTGTAAGTCAGTCAATTAGCAGCATGTCCTGTGGGAGAGGAATCTGAAGGGGAAAATGCATTTATAAACAAATGCATACTGAGGAATAAAGCAAGCTCTAATGCATGCAGGCCCTGCATTCACACAGGCAACATACAGCCAGACAGACAGCCCCAGTCTCTGTATTCCTGCTGACAGCCTTGACAGGTCCCTGGTTTGCACTGCCAGGAATTCCCCACAATCATGGAGCATCACTGATTTTTCTTCAAAGGCTTTAATGTGTTTACCAGTGGAAAATGCTGCCACCAAAGTGCAGGTCTAATGTAAAACAGAGACAGGATGCTTTGTTACGCTAGAATTACCAAATTACTTCTAAACATGAAAGCACAAACCCACTTTTGCCTCTTGTCAGCATTGCCCCTTGACCCCGTGATCTCTGACCATTTGTTGACCCCACAAGGCTACTGCATGCCTGCAGAAATTGATTTAACATCAGCTACTACGCCTCTGGCTGGAGAAGGCCTTGTACATCAAATTGTTGTTTGATGCATCTCATTGGATTGTCTGAGGCATTACTTTACAAGAGGTGAATGTAGAATGGTCTGAGGCTACCTACTTGTAACCCAGGTTTCAGATATGTGTCTAAATTTATGCATAAAAAAGAGAACTGGATCATTAAAAACTAAAGTCAAACTGCTTTAAATACACTAGAGGTCAATTCGTGGTGATAAATACTTTTTCTTAAAAGCAACAATACATAGAAGGTTCATGGAAGTGATACTTATGCTTCAAAAGGTTGAAATCTGAAGCTATTCCGTTTAAAAAGTGTCCAAACTATTTTATGTATGGGGCTAAAAAGGGATTTTGACAAATCCCTTTAAGAACACTCACAAGTATAAAAAGGTACTGCCCCTTTAAGACTCTCTCTCTCATCGGCTGCACTGTGCGTCACACGTCGGAGAGTGAACAGACTGAGAACTGATTTCAGCTTTTTAATGCTTTATTCTTAACAGTTTAAGTGGTATTCTTTCATAACCTAAGTCTTATAAGTCTAAGCAAGTTTGGGAATGTTGGATCCACAAAGAACGAGTTTGGTAGCTTTTATTTAGCTGCAGAGAAACAACAAAACTCAACGGAAGAAAAACAAGATGGAGCCCCCCATGCGGCTGCTGTTAGCAAGGAGCTAGCAGCACAAACCAACATGATATCAGATGGCGAGCCACGGAGACTAATCTACTGAATCATCTTGACCCACGTTCTACATCAGCATTGTGGTAGGATTGAGGATACAATCCTCATTCACGGAAATACAGTACAAGCTAATACTAAGCTCAACTTGTTCTCAACTCATATACTCATACTTGGATATATTGGATTACTTTTTCTTTTTCTGAACTGAACTGCTAACTGCATTCTGAACCGTATCTTTGATCTGAACTGAATTCAATATAAGGGCAACACTTTTTTTGAACACTCTGAACAGTATTTTTGATCTTGGACTGAACACTGGTTTTGCTCATTCACTGAGTTGAACAGGCCTGAAAAGGGAAAGAAAATACATTTTGTAAGAGATAGTATTTCATCTGAAAAGGTTGATATTGAACATTTGCACTATTTTTGATTGATTGATCTTTTGTATTTTTGATATTTTATTTGTACTTTTTGGATAAAGGTTTAACTTTTAAAAAGGTTATTTCACTTTAAAGGGTAGTTTAAAGGTACTCACCTGACCCATTGAAAGTAATATTTTTTTGATTTATACTCACCTCATCTTTTTCTAAAAAGATATTTTTATTTATTTGATACTTGCCTGCATTTTGATACCTGCATTTACCTGCAAAGGAAAATATTTTTGGTTAAAATAAGGGATATTTTTGAAGATTAATTAATTGGTTACCTGAACAAGGGAATTCCATTTCATTTTTGATGTGTACTTTACTGGTTACCTGAGAAAGGGAATTTATTTAATTTAAAGTATACATTATAACTTACCTGGATACCTGTGGAAAGAAAAGGTTAAAGGTTACCTACCTGTTACCTAACTTACCTGGATACCTGTGAAGAAAAAGGGTAAAGGTTACCTACCTGTTTACCTAAAAAAGAAGAGTTAACTCATAAAGACAGGAAACTAGCTAATTCATTAATGGTACTCACCTGTTAAAATTGGCTATTAAATAAATAAATACCTGACCGGTCATAGAACAAAAACATTGGTTAATTTAACTAAATAAACTTTGAGTTAATAAACTAAAAAGAAACTATATCTAAACCTAAAATTCTACTCTAAAAAAGAAAAGGGTTAAAACAA
>CABFOS010123292.1:0-13998 GCA_900660315.1 Diretmoides pauciradiatus | reverse complement strand
AATAGGTGTTTTCCCTGACAACTGCATAATTCCAGCCAGAAAGTTTGGAAGAATAAAATCCAATGGACTTGGCTTCAAAGGTGCATTCCAAAATTTTTGGCTTTTAGCCGAATAAGAGAGGAGTAGGGTTGTGCCATATAGACGATGATCTCAGGGATCGACGATGCTCAGAGCGATCACCAATAGCTGATGCCTTTGACAACGTCAAGACTTAGTTTCACGTTGGGATCTCCTGCATATACTGTAGCCGCCCGAGACACACAGGAGGCTGATTGATTGATTGATTGATTGATTGATTGAAGCGCCACGAAGCATCAATTCTTGAGCAGTAGCCTGGTTGTTCACATCAGAAGCGCATTCGCGGTTCTGCTCCTCTGCTGTTTTCTAATCCAGGGTGTCCGCAGGGTCTTAAAAAGTCTTAAATTTAACTTGTTGAAACCTACAGATATCCTGTAATCACACGTAGAGCTGATCTCTTAATAACCTCATGGATTTCTCTCTCTCTCTCTCTCTCTGATTTTTCACTTTTCCTTACATGTTGGTTATACACTGTCTTGTCTGTTTTTGTAACTGTATGTCTAGACTGCACTCCACTGTCACGCCAAGGCAATTTCCTAAATGTGTTTACATGTTATGGCTAAAGTAAAGATTCTGATTCTGATTCTAGTGCTTGTGCCATCGGATGTGTGACGCAATCCTGTCTCTCCACTTCCCCACCCTGGCACAGTGACAGAATCTGTGTCTGAAGTCAAGTTAATTAATGATATTCCTAAACTTTCAAAATGGAGAAATAACTAATGCAAACTGAGCATAGGTTACGCTACAACGTTAATTCACTTCACTTTGATCATTTTACAACAGTAGCGTAACGTTCATAGTTTGTCTGTGTATGGGTTTAACATATTGTTGAAAGTTCAAGCATATTAGCAAGTTAGATGGAAAGATGGAAGATAATTGCTTAATAAGCAATGGTAACTTACATGATGATCTGCATCTCTTATCAGTCACGTTAATCGTATGTTTTCATGAAACGCCAGATGCTGCATTGCTTTAAATGTTGGTGCCGCAAGGAATTGTGGGACGGCATTATCTCCTTTCCTTTCGTGTACCCCATTGTAAAGGAGATAAGAAAGGAAGCATTGAAGCACCTTTCCTTAGCATTTAGAGAATTCAACCAGCTCTTATCATGGCTACCGCTTAACTACTTCCGGGTCGTTTCACTCAGTAAGGAACATCCCATATTTTCTCAGCACTTCTACTATTCTGTATTTTTTTTCCCTATGACTTTTTGAGCGAATCAAACCAATTTTTCCCCAATGTTTGATGTTTTTTCATGCCTTCAAAAGGAAATCTTCTTTACAAAAAAAAAATCTTAAATGCATTGCACCTGGAAGACCCGGCTGTGACCTCGACAGGATGAAACACAACCCACAGACACACAGAGCTTCCTTAATGCATCTGGTGAGCACGATGTTCTGCATGAAAGATCAAATAGATATCTGTAAGCTTTTTCCTCCGTTTTTTCTTTTTCCGCACATAAAGCAGACCTTCTCCATCAGCCTCAAAGACTGAACCGGGTGACCACGAGCGCTTTTCCATACACAAAACCGTGTCAAAGCCTTTACACCATTATGCACTCTTGTCTCTTTCCCTCTCCGCCAACCCTTTGTGCCTTTCGTCTTTGTTTCAAAGAGCGAAACACGATGAGAGCAGGATCGGACCAAGAAAAGGGATGAGAACAATAGCGAGGGAGGAAAAGGAGGGAGATGGAGTAAAGCGATACAGGCCGAGGAAGGGTGAGAGCATTGTGGTGCTCTGCCAAGCTGGGGTTCAAATTGAGGCTGAAACTCTCATTCAGTGAGAAGTCATTTCGTGGCCATCACTGCCTCCACCTGTGGCTCCCCAGGGACGTGTGTGTGTGTGTGTGTGTGCGTGTGCGTGTGTGTGTAAGGGAAAACTGAGCACCGTGCTTAAAGCAGTCTGTGATTGCACTATGATGCCCTCTGTTGACACACTGTCGGCTCACCGCAGGCTTTGTTTACATGGTGATTTATTGAGTTGAAGACTTATCTAAGTGTATGTGTTTAAGTAAGTCCAGCTAAAAGTGGACAAGCTCTGTATTTTGGGCTGCAAAGGTCTGTTACATAAAACACTTTCTTTTTTTTATCCATGTCAAACAAATTGAATGAATACATGCAACATTAAGTGATTATTGCTGCAAAAATTCAACCCAAAATGAATTCCATAGTTAATAGTTCAGTCTAAACCAGTGTTTCTCAACCACTCGTTCCGAATGGGTCAAAAAATAATAATAAATAAATAAATAAATTTAAATGCAAAAGTATTAAACACCATGCTTTTAAGCTGTAATCTGTAAATCATGTTGTTAATTTCAGACACACACACAAAAAATCAGTTTTGACACTTTTAGGTTGTAGAAAACGGGTTTATATGATCATTTATCAGCCAAAAGATGCTCAAGTCTTTCCTGAATCTCATGATTTCCTTGAGAAATAAATCTGCTCGGGTTGAATTCTATAAAAGCGGGTCACGACTTCATGACCATGGGAACATGTGGGTCCCAAGGCCAGACCAGTTGAGAACCACTGCTCTAAACTGATGCAAATTACATTATAGTCCTACAGGGACCATAATACTTACACTGTTGAAGAGATTTTTCTTGTGCTCTCATACTGTACTACTACTACTACTACTGTATGTATTGTTATCATAACAGCACGTTTGTAAAGAGCTCAAAATGAAAATTCAAAGACAGTTCACTGCTCCAAAATACAGTGCACTTGAGATAAAAAATTTACATGTTTTGTTATTCATTGTTTAAAGGTATCATCAATCAATTTGTGAAATAAATGTCCCTAACCCTTTTCTCTCTTTTCGGCATTGGGCTCTGCTTTTCTTTGTTGTCATTTCGACTACGGTCTGAGCTTTTAAAGCGTCCTCACCTGCAGGAAGGTTTCTGCAACAAACAGTTTTAATATTTAATGCGCATGCAGTAATGAATTTGACAAGTTACCCATCAGGATCCACAACAAACAAGGCCATGCATTATAGATATCCTTTCTGCATCTCCTTTACAACATTACAGCTTTGATGAATCCTGCTCGCTACTGTATATTTGATATCGTAAGCGTTCCGATGATCAATTGCATATTGTAAGTCCATATTGAAGTTTTGTAATTGGAATTTTATTAATGAATTTCGGGTGTGAAGGCTGCAACTCCTCCCTCCGTTCCCTTGGCATCCTGCCCCCACCTGTCTACCTGCCGGCAGCTCGCTCAATCCTTCCCCTCCTCAACCGTTCTGAACCCATCAATCCTTCATAGCATCCACCCCCTTTTTTGGCAGATATTTGCGCCCCTTCCCCTTTAAAACCTCCCGGGACTCCTTTCCTTCTCGCAACTTCCGGAATCCCGAAGGTACGTCATTCCTCATCGCCACGTATCCCCGTCCACTTGTATGTGTTTTACTCATCGCTTAACTGTCTTTGCCAGTGATTTCTATTATATGGGTTATTATACATTACATCTGGCATGTACGTGCTCAACCATTGTTTAACTACTGTATCATTCATTGCTTGCCACTAACCTATCCATGTTCTATTTCAGCATGCATTCATACCTTAGTCCCATCTGCCATTGCTGGAAACTACTCCAGGCCAATGGAAGGTTTACCATGCCCCTCATCCCAGGCGCTCGGCTCCCCTCGCTCCCCCTTTTTGCCCCTGCCCACCTTCTGGTCACCCTGGTGTCAATAGGAGGCGGCCAGCCACTTACAGCACGCGCTCACTCCCTGCCCATCCCTCCTAGCCGAGCGTACACCCTGTGCATCCACGCCATTAACCCTTACCCAGCAAGCCGTGTATATCGATCCTTCCGCTGCCTATTCTATGCTTCATTCTCACGTCGTCAGCAAATACCCTGCACCCCTTTCCGGTGTCACGTTCATCATTGGTGCAGGCGGAACTAGTGAAATGAGTTTTCAGGGATATGAAAATAGATTTTCTGACATTCTTTGATTTTGAATGGTTAAGGGTTGGGTCAAAGGTCATTAATTTTTTTCCCACACGTCGGGGGCAATCACAGGGCGTTTTCAGAAATGCTGACCGTCCATCTGCTAGGTCACGGACAGAAAGCAGCAGAGGTTATAATTGCCATTTAGCAATCCTTTCACTGGAAGCAGAGGCATAATGGGAGCACATTCGCTGCCAATAGCTCTCAGTACCTAACTTCCAATCCCATCACACGACGAACAAGTCATACATGCTCTAAAACTTGATTTATTTTGTCCAATTGATTATTTGAAGTCAGTGCTGACAATATGTTCAATAGCCTCAAACACATAATGGTCATCTTCAGTTGCTACTGTTACCAATCCGGTAATTCATTTTAGTATTTGAGTCTCATTGGAAAATTAAGTCATGTCCACCTTCTGAAGGAAAAATAGACGACGACTCCTACAAAACGATTTTCTGATTAAAAGATAGAATTGATTATTGATAGAATGATTAACATTACTGCAGACTGATTCTCAGGACTGTAAATAATGAATCTGAATGAAACGCTTGAATGCATTCTCTCAGATCTGACATTTCACCACATCTGAGAGGAACTGGTGAAATGTCAGATTTTCCATGTTGAACTTCATATATCTGCAACCCAGCCCCTTTATTACACTCCGTCGGAGATGAGTTTGTATGCATGTTTGTTATTAAAGGATAACTTCGGTATTTTTCAACCTGGACTTTATTTTCCCATGGCCGTGTGTCTACCTGACTGGTGGGAAAAATCATTTTTGAAATTGATCCAGTATTGAGTGTGCACTGCTTTTAGCGATTAGCGGCTAATGCTTTTTCCCCCCCCTTTACCTTTCGTTTTATCCGATCTGTTGTTATTGTATTGTGTACCGGTTAACAAAGATGTAAATGAAACAAGAGGTATCACTCCTCGCTAAATTTCACAACGATGATTCTCATTCTCCTCAAGGAGAAGTCCAGAACTCAGAACTCAGAGAAGTCAGACACTTATAACAACAATCGGAGTCTGTCGGTGGCAAAAAAAATGCTTTTAGAGGACTATTCACTTGCCCTTCGGCGATAATGCTATAGCCGCTAATCGCTAAAATAGTGCTCACTCAATTTCAAAAATTCTTTTTCCCACCAGTCACGTAGACACACAACCATGGGAAAATAAGGTCCAGGTTAAAAAATACCGAAGTTATCCTTTGAGGGTACAGTAAGTGCCAGGTTTAATATGAATGTGGGTGTGCTTTTATTTATTCTTTTCATACAGTAAAGTAGGTGTTAGGTGTGCATGAGTGTGCGTGTTGCAAATATTCACAGCTGGAGAAGACGAGAGGACAGGAGTGTTCATCCATTGGGAAATTATGGAGCTGCAGCTGGCACTCTGCGTTGATGGTCATCCTAGAGAGGAAGAAAAAGCGAGAGGGCGATGAAGACAAAGACGAGGCTTTGGTGTGAATGCACAATCTTCATCATGGCTCATTTCACATACTGTACTTTAGCACTATGGTATGAGAGACACAACAAAGCAGATGTTACAGGAATCACACTTGGTTGATTAATCGTTGATGTGCGAAATCCCTCAAGAAGACAGATCTGTTTAACCGTCATAATCATATCTTTGCAAAGACGGCATTAACTTATAGGTCAGGATTCTAAAAGTAGGATCACTGGTCAGGTCAATACACCTTATGTCCCAAGAGAGGAATACTGATCATAAAGACAGAAGACAGGGGTTGGTCCATATCAGGAAAAACAATCAGAATCAGAAAACGTTATTGTCATTGCACAAAATAGGACAACGAAATTTGCTAAGCGGTACCTAAAAACGACACATGCATACACTCCTATGCACACATGCCTATTCACAATAAATAGTTTTAAAAAGTACTTGTTTTTTGTTGGTTTTATGTGTTTTTTTCAGCTTTTCGGGCTGTTTGAAGCAAGTTTGAGCTTGTTCTACATTGATGTTTACTATTTACAGACTGCAGCTATTGAGCTGATTGTGAAATGCCTGTACAGTACCTACTAGAGTAGAGTCTGCCTCCCCTACGTGGGCAAACAAACCCGATAAAGCAAATGTCACTTTGACGGAACATTGAAATTGAACGTGCAACAGAACAGAACAATGCATTAAAGCTGCAGGAAGCAACTTTGCAACGTCGGTCTGTGATCTCTTTATACCAAAATTGTGAGAAAGGCAAAAGATCTAAATGCTGGTGCAGCTTTCTCTCGTTGCTGTTTAGGAGGCAGTTTAGATTTTGGTCACGTCCTGTCGGGAGGAGATGGGTGGACGTGTCTATACCTGATATACACTCTGCTCTATTGCTTTGTGTTGTAGGTTCATAAAATGTCTGTTGACTTTTAAGCTCACTTCTCTGGTAGAAATACTATCTTCCTCCTAATCAAGAACATCCTCTTTGGTCTGCCTCTTCTAATACCACAGCTGTCCGTCATGTCGGTTCACTCTGAGAGGACGGTAAACTCTTTCCACTTGTGACTACCAATATGCAGGAGCTGATGTTGCAATCTGTTGTAAGGGCGGAGGCGTTAAGAAGCGATTACCCGCGAATGGTGACAACCGAGGACGTCTGCAGGACCATCTGCATCCACTAGCCACCTCATCTAAATACTAGAGGGTTTGAGTGTGTGTGATTGTGGGCACTTCACTGGGTTTATCAAGTGGTCTCCTCAAATCATGGATGTTTCATTGGATTAAGGCCACGACACCGACATAAAGCTCAACAGTGTTTTCTGGCGTCCCAGAACTTGAGTCCCTCCCACCTCCGCCTCCCCCTCCTCCACACCAACAACCGCCCACGCTACCCTGTACCTGCGCCTCCGCTCATCCCTCGCTCCCAACATCACTCAGTCTTTTCTGAACTCCATATTGATTTCAACAACGATCACTGGCACAAATCTGTTTTTGAGTTCAGGAAGGAATAATTCTTGCCAGTCGTTTGACTCTACGTGGACAAGACAAGTTGAGATTTTCCACTACCACTGCCATAACATTTAAAGAAGTAAATGAAATCAGTCAATTTATTAGCTGTACTTTTACGGGACTAATCCTGCATCCACACCCTCCATCATCCTCAATCTCCCGTCCCCAGGCTCGCTCTGACGGGAGTCACAGCGCTCAAACATCATTCATTCCAGACGTTTTATTGATCACTATCGACCGATATAATAACAATCTTTTTGTTCTGAAAGTGGCTACTTTGTGTCGGCATATATTGGAGAGAGTTTTTGTTTCCCATAAACCAGTGTGCAGTCATCTTTTTGTCACTTCTGGCTATTTTGACACTACGTTCTAAAATAAAATAAAATCGGAGTTTGGAAAAATCCAAAGTATCCATCATCCATCATCCGTCAAACCAACAGAGCGAGAAGATGTAAACGCAGCATGATTCACCTGACGCTACCGGAACTATCCTGTGCATCTGGTACTCCGCTAATAACAAACACTCAGAGCTGTAATGGCTATTTGACTATGGCTGTGTCCTGTGGTGACAATGGATACTCACAAACGGGATCCCATCACACATGCATGCACACAAACCGAATGACCTCTCCTTTCCTTTACTGCGTGCCACTCGGCTTGTGCTTGACTAAGAAGCTGTCAGCTGCTAGAACACAAAGACAATGCTGCAAAACAGGTTTACCATGGAGCTAAATCCATAGTTCACATACATGTATGTGTGTGTTTTTATGTGTTTTTGTACACCTTCAAATTACTTTCCCACAGAGTTTTCCGAATTCAAAGTAAAGCAAAGAATTGTGGCTAAAATGTTGCTGTTTTTTCCAACAATAAACCGTGGAGGATACCGAAAATCGAAGCACAGGGAAAAAAACAATAACATAACTATCGTTATAGTAGACTCTGGGTTCCGAGATTGCTTAATAGAGAACGTTTCTCATGCCTGTTCAACTCCGCCTACTGTACTGTACAGTGCATCTGATCGCCTAAAAGGAAATGTGATCTTTACTTTTGTGATGTAACATATTTGTCTTTTCCTTGCCTGAGCCTCCTACATGAGTTTTTTGCTCGTGTGTTTTTTTGTGTTTCCTCTTGTATTCAGTGGGGCGCCGAAAGGCTTCGGATTAGCCGTGTGTGCCCTCTTAAAAGGTTCCTGTGAGCACCTGACAGGTTTTTAACCCTCCATCCTCACATTAAACCCTCTCCACTGCAGCAGGTGTCACCACTCAAGTCTCTAAATGTCATGATGCACAATCTCTGTTTTGAAGCAATGTCAGTGAGGATTTCGTTTCCCCTCCCAAGGTTTGCAGGCAGTGCAAACAACTGATTTCCTTTAAAACCTGTTATGTAATTTCTATTTATTTTGTCCTGTTTACCAAATCCCATTCTTGCTCCGGGCAACATTGTCGATCTCCACTGCCTCAGAAAGTTAAAAGATATCATCCCAGATAAAAGGTGCCTATGGAGCAGTGTTTTCAGCATAGGCTCCCTTTACATATCCACATTGTGTCTAGATGTGATTTGGCCCGATTATGTTTTACATACGGCATTAAAATGTGTCTATTCTATGGGCGTTTTGAAGGCTTTTACCTCAGTGTGTAGAGGATCTTTCCGTTGTTCCAGATCCGGAGCAGCTGATTGGGCGTCGTTATCCAGTGGGAGTCGGCATTCTTGGAATTCCTGAAGATGGTGTCGGGGAGCCAGATCAAGCCCACCATGTTGCTGTTTGAAGAGGAGGGAGACAAAGTGAGAGGGAGGAGAGAGCACGTGAGAGATGATTGCTGTTCAGCTCCACTTCCCAGCAGGAAGATCACAACATGCCAGAACCACGGTAGAAAAGCACAGCACATCAATCATGTTTGCACGTGTTTGCACCATTCATTATATATGAAGACACATGAACGCCACAAGTATTGTCCGCGTAGAAAAACAATTTGCACACATTTTTCTGAATTGTAAATGAAAAAGTTATGTTCACAAATGTAAAAAAAAAAAAAATTGCAATTATTTTTCTCACTCATGTTTACGATTTCATTTTTTTCCGAGCAAGATTTCATTTTTTAAGAGTCCGATTTCATTTTTCCAGAGTACGATTTCATTTTTCCAGAGTCCGATTTCATTTTTCCAGAGTACGATTTCATTTTTCCAGAGTACGATTTCATTTTTTACGAGTACAATTTCATTTTTTACGAGTAGCCTACCATTGTATTTTTCTCACGCTTGGGGTTTGATTTCTTCATTTGTGTGCAATTTTTTTCTCTTTACATGGACAACACTTGTGCCGTTAATTTGTCTCCATAATTACAGGCTTCTTTGAAAGGCAGAATTGAAATCTACTACCTGTTGAGGGTCAGAATCCGCATGCTGCTGCTGTTGTAGCGCAGACGGGTGTCCACCCAGGTCTGGGCGAAGATGATGTCGATCTGGTACTCCTGTTAGAGAAGAGGAAGTGGAAAGGTGTCAGGGGGGCTGTGGCTGGGGAGAAACACTGATCTGACCAATGCGGAGACAGACAGATAGACGGATGCAGCGGATGCAGTCTGCGTGCTAAACCATCCTCATCTTGTTCTCCTGGAAGGGGCGAAGAAAATGTGGTTGAAGATAAATGTGTCCACGTCAAAGGAAAAGCGGCACAGAAACACCCATACACACATTATGCTTTGGATATGGAAATGAAATAACTGCGTCTCAGAAGTAGTTGATGACCCCCACTCCTAATTGTGAAAGGTTTTAGCATGAGTATATTGCCTTATAACAGAAGGCGTTAAATACATGTCACATACAATAATGGCATTGTTACAGAAACATCTGTGTGTCTAATTGTTCTAGAGACATCTGTGGGAAAGATCATTTGAAAAGCCTTTTATTCTCTCCCACATCAAAGACAAGTAGCTTTTTAACCATTCACTAAGAACAAGAAGATCCATTTACTGACAGACATACTGAAGTGCCCTTCACTCTGTTTCATGCTCGGATGGATGTGGACTCACACTTCTATCCCGAATGAACCAGCGATACATCAGACGTAAACTATATGAATGAATACTAGCAGGGGAGAGAAGAAAAAGCCCAGTAAGACTGCAGTCCAGCTCTACTGCACTGGAGAGGGATTTATGAACGGTTAACATAGCAGATATGATGAAAGGACGAAGAGGAAGGTCAATAAATTATACGTTTATGTAATAAGCCCTCTGGCTGTCATGGAAATACACCAGCAGAGAGAGCAGAGTGGCCCTGAACGCATCGAGAGGGAGGGATGCCCTAGATACACCAAGGGGGAATCCTGACCGTGAGTTGAATTCATCGTCGGCCCACCAAGGGGCGTTTCTAGGATTTGACGACATTCAGGGCTTAGCCCGGAGCTCTGGGGGGTCCGGGGGGATCCTCCCCCGCAAAATGTGTTTGAAAAACAAGCTCTATTTTGATGCTTTTTATGCACTCTGGCACCTTATTTACATTCAAAGTACAGTGCAGGTCTTAATCACTGAAAAACTGAAATGTGTACCTCAAAAACTGTTTACCTCCCAGATAAATTATGAATTGTGATATTGAAAATATTAGTAGTTGTTAGTAATTAGTATTAGTACTTAGTAGAAGCAGAACACTTCACAACTGCTATCATTAAATATTTATTGGCATGCTACAGTACCAGACTGGAGAAAAACAGTTACAAATATGTATTTATCTTAACATTAGTTTATTGGAATATTCAATCTTCTGTCACGACCCCTCCTCCGTGAATGGTATGAGTGGGTTTGGTTTATTCCTTCAGTCTCCTTAGCATATATGATGTGTGCTTGGTGTTTTTGGTGTGTCTATTCTCTCTCTCTTTTTCTCTCTCTCCATCATGCTGCTGCTGCTGCAGTAGTAAGAGTAGTAGTACTTTGCCTTGATGCTGTCTCCTCTCTCTCTCACCATCCTCTGCTGCTGTCTCTCTATTTCTTCTTTCTCTCCATCATTTGCTGTTGTCTCTCTCTCTCTCTCTCCTCCCATCATCTACTGCGCTCTCTCTCTCTCTCCATCATCTACTGCGCTCTCTCTCTCCTCTCTCTCTCTATCATCTGCTGCTGTCTCTCTCTCCTCTCTCTCCCTTCATCGTCTCCTGCTGCTGTCTCTCTCTTCTCTCTCTCAATCATCTGCTGCTCTCTCTCTTCTCTCTCTCTCCATCATCTGCTGCTCTCTATCTTCATCATCATCTGTCTGTCTGTCTCTCTCCCTCGTCTGCTGCTCTCTATCTTCATAATCTGTCTGTCTCTCATCATCTGCTGCTCTCTATCTTCATCATCTATCTGTCTGTCGTTCTCTCTCAATCATCTACTTATTAACCTTAATTTTTTTAATTCATGTTTTTAATGTACTGTTTAAAGAGCAACACACGTCACAGAATGTCTTGAGAATGTCTCTCAGCCAATCACAAAACGTGGGCGGGACTAACTGCTTGATATGTAATGGAGGAGGACACTTTTCCTGGCGCTCCCGGACTCCAGTACGAGATTTAAAGACTGTTGGAGTATATATGTGCATAAAATCACATCACAAATGACATACAGTTTGTGACTTGTGACCTTTTCCAGCCAGATGGGACCTGACCTTCTTGATACATCTGTAACCAGAGTCCTCATTGTCACGGTCAGCCTGGGTGACCTTTGGGGGATAATGATGGGGAGACAGACGCTCAAGGAAACCAGGCCATTAGCCAACACACAGGCAGCAACAGGGAATTGCAATGTGTTGCATATTATGTGTGGCGGAAATTAGCTCCCATCGCAATCCCCTTATGGGGATTTTCTGTTTCCATGGTGTCCTCTTGGAGACTGCACCTACTGTACAGGACACGGCACTGAAGCAACGCCATTATTCATGGACATTATATGCAAAACAATGAACCAGAGCGTTCTAAGATATCTGAATGAAATTAACTACGGAGGCTTGCATAAATCCCCTGGGATCTGGCTCAAAGTCAGAAACTGAAGTCACTTAGTGAGTCCATTACTCATGGCTATTGACGAAACAATGACGCAAAGAGCTGTAGGTGAGATTGTGTAGTTTGATTTGTATATTCCCTGTTGGAAAACCCAACAAAAGTCAGCCACTGAAAGTACAAAGTTCATTATTTAGGGTGTAGATATTTTATTTTAGGGCTTAAAATATTCAAGGTGCGCTAATCATTTCCCCTCCCGTCCCTGACTAAGTTATACGACGTAGACATTCGGTTTAGGAATCAATAGGAAACCAACACACTTTCCAAAAGGAATCATGGGAGATTTCTCATGTGAGAAGTAAATCCATTTTACTGTAAAGGGCAAAATGTGAAATGTCGGTGCAGAAAACAATTGTGCTGAAAGAACCCAAACATGGCCTGACCCAAACATTTGCACTTAGCACCTTTTGCACTTAACTGAATAACACGGAGTGATCCAGTATGTCACATAAGAAACCTAGTGGTTCTATTACGGTGTGCAGCTCTATCAGTTGACGCCCACACACCTCCAAAGACTTGGATGTCAAATAACGCGGTGATTGTCTGCACACAGTCAAAATCGTTAAGGCGACGTCCCATTAGTACCAACGTGGGTAGAATCAATACCATCAGCCCTGTTATTTGCTCGTGATGGGATCTGATTATATGAGTCCATTATTAAAAAGGCAAAGTTTGTTGACAGCTGAAATTATTAAACAGCATCAGAACAAATAGCTCCATTCTTATCCAGCCTCATCATTTTTGCATGGATGGCTGGTGGGTGATGGCTTCTTACCAATTACAGTCTTTGCACAAATCACATTTTTCACATTTACTGAAACATTTCAACAAGACGGGAGATGAAACCATTTTTGAAACTTTCTGCTGTTGTTGTTGTTGTTGTTTTTTGGGGGGGGCTTGACGCTGATCTTCACCACAGCGCTTACTGAGCCAGATACATTATTCTTGGCCCGAAAAGTTTCAAACCATAAAAAGTCCAGAACATTTCGCCTGCCATAAATATTTCACCATTACAACTCAGCCATAATGGACTCTACTCTCCTTCTCTACTCTAGAATCTACTGCGCACTAAAATACCGCCCCGCATTCCACTGTGTTCTGTTTTGCAGTGAAGGGAATCTCGCAGCACAGATCACTGACTAATGTTTTTCTTGAGGCAAAACCGACGCCGCACAGTTGGTATAAATATTTACATCCCAAGACCGTGGAAAATTGGTCGCTGGACTACATTTGGAATCTTTGGAAACAGATAAACACGAGGAGCGCTTGATTTATCTCGTCTGGCAGGAGACGCAAGTCCACTTCTTGGGGCTGTTTGAGGGACCGCCACAGCAAACCAAGCGCACATCTAGTAGTTCATATCATCTGGAACAATGTTTACTTTTCAGTTTGTCGAGCCTCATGACTTTCAACAACACACACACACAGTCGCCCAGAATGCATTGCTTTTGTTTTATCCCACAGGAAGCTTTACAGTGATGCTTCTCTTTGGTGGGGATTTGAACTGTGTCCTAGTCCAGTGGTTCCCAACTGCTCTGGTCTTGGGACCCACATTTTCCCGCGGTCATTAAGTCGTGACCCACTTTCTATATAATTCAAACTAAGAAAATGTATTCGTCATGACTTTTTTAACATAAAATAAACAAATATTTTCCTCCCTGCATTCAGAGCACATTACTCTACAATAACAACCTGATCCTGATTAATAAACTAATGAGTATGAACATCACAACTGCTGCTGATCCTGGTGAATATGAATAAAATGAACATCATAACTGCATAACTGTGTCTACACACATAATATGATCATCTCTCTGAGTAGATCTACTAAACAGACTGTTTTCACTTAACAGGTTTTTATTATTTTTTGACCACTCACTCAGAACGAGTCTGCAACCCACTTTTGGGTCGCGACCCACCAGTTGAGAAACACTGTCTTAGACCAGTCAAATCCCAAGTCTTTGTCTCTATCTAAAATGGCAAAAACTATTTCAACAT
>CABFOS010123280.1:0-13041 GCA_900660315.1 Diretmoides pauciradiatus | reverse complement strand
ACACACACACACACACACACACACACACACACACACACACACACACTTGAACCACAATCCATTTGCACTTCACTAGTAGCCATCTAGTCTATCTACTCAAAGACAACAGAACAAAAGAGGACCTCAACAAAACACAGCCTCTGCCATGGGGGCACATCAACAACGCAACCTGCATATTTGTTGGCAGATTAATTTTTGTGATGCCAGACCATCTGCTTGGCATTTTTAGATGCACACTGAACAATAATTAATCAGTCAAATCATTGCTTCCATTGCTATCTCTCTTCATTTCCACTTTTAAATAGACAAGTGTATTTGTTGTTGCTTCTTCGTTCAATTGACATGAGAATTTGGTTGTCAGATGATTCTCAGAGCTTTCCTATTGGCATAGGATGAGATGTACTTTCATAGGTCATGAGGAAAAAACAAATGTAGCTCGAAAGAATCACATCTTCATTTGAATATTGAAAGAACTGAGAAAACTGAGCAAGAAAATGTCAGAACTCATTATGTCACTTATGTATATCAGAGTATTTCCAGTATTTATTTCCATAAGCTTAAAAAAAGATGAACAGTAATCCATGTGTATGATCTTGTATGTTACCATGAATATGATATCAGTAACATATAATACATAAAAACGTCCAGGTAAAACAATGCCTGTGAATCAAAAGCCAGGTAGTTGTTAATTCAAAATAAGAACAATTGCAAAGGCCGTCTCACTCCTGTCAGTCTGTCAAGACCACGAGTGTGTCCACTTGCTGTTTGTTGCTTTTGAAGAAAGTAAGCCAATCACTCCAATTGTACCCATGCTTGCAATGAACTTTCTTGCTAGAACTCCCATTCTCCATATTTTAATCAGCCCATTCTTCAGATGAAAAGGGGGGGGGGGATAAGACAAAGCCTTTCATATTCTCTTCCAAAAGGAAACTCAAATTAAGAGGTCCCAAAAGGATCATTTAATGGTTATAAGGAAAGCAGCGATGAAAGAGACAGAGGTTATAAATATTTCAGGTAATTTTGTTATCTATTCATCCTTTCTCCCATATCTAGTCAGCGATCGGTCTCATTATCTCACTGTGTTAGTTCTTCGCTTATGTTTATGGTGTTGTATAAGATAGTGTTGTGTCCAGATAATCCATCAAGTAACTATCAACTTCATTTTTTACTCATCGCTTCACTTCAGTGTATTTTGTCTTTAATTCATTTTATTTCATGTTTATTGGTGGCTAAAGAAACAATATTTTCATGTACATAAATGTCCACTATGCTACTCTCTATCACTACTGAAAGCTTTTACATTTGCTGTTCTAAATACCCGGTGTCTGGTACTGTAGGTCTTTACTTGGAAAAATCCACTGCCACACAGGAAGTAATGTGTTTTACATTTCCAGATTGTTTGGAATAAGTAGTGATAGCCACCATGGCCTGACAGACAAAGTAAAGAGTGCCACCTACAGAAACTCGAACTTCACCAAGAGAAAGACGTTACAGTACTGGACAGTGATGGACAGGTGATTGACAGATCATCCCTGAAAACTGAAAGAAACGCCTCTTGGGCACATCCCAAGAATTCTGGGTAAAACACATTGGGGCGGATCTACTAAGATCCCAAATAAAGGGTACTAATTTGCGTGTGCATTCTAAAAGTGCGCCTGTGGTTGATAGACGTTTTGCAGGTGATCTACTAAGAATGATTGCGTAAATGACAACAGGTGCAAACGTGGTGGAGACAGCAGTCTTTCAATGAGGGTTTTGCATGTGGTGGTTTACACCATGGAGAGTTTAGACGGGCAACAGGACGAATTAGAGATGTTAGGGGAAGAGGCAATAAACATTTGGATGAGCTCCAACAAAAAAAATCTGAATATGACAAAAAAGACACTATATGGGAGATCATCTGCAAGAAAGTAAATGTCGTTGGTCATGGACGGATTATCCTGACCACCGGCCCTGGACATAAACTCGCCATGGACCCCTTCACCTTCACGCGTGTGCCATCGCGAAGCACACAGAGTTAGACTGTATTAAATATCCTACCTGCACCAGAAACCATTTAATACAGTCTAACTCTGTGTGGTTGGCGACGGAACACGCGTACAGTTTACGCGTGAAGGTGAAGGGGTCTGTGGCGAGTTTGTGTCCAGAGCCCGTGGATAATCCATCCATGATTTTGCGGGGCTTAACACAATGAGAAATGATTGAGATTGAGTATTTCGTTGGGTAATAATATGTTTTGAATGTTGAAAGTGATTCCATTAATCGTTCATTCGTTCGTTCGTCGTCTTCCGCTTTATCCGGGTCCGGGTCGCGGGGGCAGCATCTTCAGCAGGGAAGCCCAGGAAGCCCTCTCCCCCGCCACTTCCACCAGCTCTTCCGGTGGAATCCCGAGGCGTTCCCAGGCCAGCCGAGAGATGTAGTCCCTCCAGCGTGTCCTGGGTCGACCCCAAGGTCTCCTCCTGGTTGGACATGCCCGAAAAACCTCCCCAGGGAGGCGTCCGGGAGGCATCCTAACCAGATGCCCGAACCACCTCAACTGGCTCCTCTCGATGTGGAGGAGCAGCGGTTCTACTCTGGCCCATTAATCTTTTTTCAATAAATGTTAATTTCTTTAACTTTGCACCTTCAATTGAAAGGTATTAAAAACAGACGCAATCTCCATCAACGAAATTGCGTTCAGGTTTGATAGATCACAGCACGTGTGCTATATTAATCTATGTACATTTTCTCCTCCCAGTATTGTGTAAAATAGCGTGTAAACACCCCATCTTGCATCTTCATTGAGGCAAACGTACTAACTGGTTAAGGGCTATTTTGCACATTTGAAAGACGCAGTCCTCACTGCACATTAGATCGGGTTGTACATTTATTTGGGTGTGCTATGAGGTTTGCACACACTTTTATACACTTAAAGCTTTAGTAGATCCGGCCCATTGTACGTTTGTGTTTCCAACAATGTGCCTGTGAAAAAAATTCACCCTTCTGAAACAAAGACTCCTTTTATAATAGCTATAATAGACTGTTCTCACCAGAGACAAAAAAATGTCACACTAATTAGTGAGAAAAATATGATCACTAAGGGGAGCTGTTATGCTTTGGGCCCTTTTCTGAATTAGCATGTAACACAGTTGAAGGTATGCTTAATCATTGTTCACAGTGCCAGGCAGCTTGTGAAGGTGAGCCACGCTAATGGAGGATGGTTCATCGCTTGACACACAGCCATCCTTTAGGGTGAAGTGAAGGCAGCAGGAAAAGGTTGTACATGTAAGGCTGAGGGGAGA
Organism: Diretmoides pauciradiatus; assembly: GCA_900660315.1. Classification (NCBI taxonomy): domain Eukaryota; kingdom Metazoa; phylum Chordata; class Actinopteri; order Trachichthyiformes; family Diretmidae; genus Diretmoides; species Diretmoides pauciradiatus. The sequence continues at coordinate 9,760 of CABFOS010123280.1, read as the reverse complement.
GAGGCAGGTAGACAGATAGACACATACATATATACAGTACATACAGTACATAGATAGGCAGAGATAAATATATGGAAATACAAGGGTTTGGCCAATATGGGTTTTAAAGGCCAATATTGATGTTCCTGTATTGAAGCTGCTGATAACAGATATTAGGGTAAAGAAAGATGGTTGTTTAGTCGGAGGAAGCAGCAAGGTGTGCTAAGGCTGTTTCTCAGGCGAAGTTTGGTTGGAGGGAGTAATGTGGTATGGCAACCTATAATGTACTACCATCTCTCCAAAATCGAAAAGTCAGTGGGTAGGGGGTGGGTAGGGGGGGGCCCTCCCTGTCCTACTGTACATGTTCAGGTATTTTGTATTTTGTTCAGGTATGAGTCTGTCCCAATGACAATACACCTGGCAACGTAACCAAGTGCAACTATTGAGAGCAAGCAGGTAGAAATCAACTCAGCTGACAGGAAGGAAGATCAATGTTTGCACACATAGGCTTTACTTGGGCACCCTGGTAGATTAGTTGCCTACCACGTATTTTCACCCATTTAGATTTTTAATTTCTCAACCATGTGAATTTTCTAAATTGTGAATATGCTTTTAAAAGCGTAGTCAGGCAACCTGCGCTTTAGTCAATGACATCATAAGAACTGGGCAGACAGTCCCCTGCTATACACACATACACACACATACAAGAGGTGGAGGAGACACAACCGCATGTGCTGAGACACCGACCTGCTGTACACCACCAGGTGAAGATCTTTAATGCCATGGACATGTCAGTTATTGTCTCACTTTAATAACGTTAGCTAGTGCCTGTAATTAATGAAACATTAACGTAACCAACATTCACAGTTTAGATTTCTAGATTTCCAACAAAAAAGTAAGACGCTGACTGTTCCTGCAACTTTCGGCAGAGCTGAGTATTGAGGGAGACAACAACAGCATGATGAGCAGGGAGAAGAAGCTGCACCACAGGTAGCATGAGGCTTGACTACAGGAATTGACAGATGTGACAGATGTTTTGATGTGGAAAAAATAGAGGTGCAATTACAATCACGCCAAAAAGCAAACAAGACAAGATTCACTTAGTTTGCTTAGGCATAAGTCAGAGTGCTGAGGGAGAGGCAGCAGGTCCAAGTGAGACAGAGGCTGGTGAGGAGGCCAAGCAGAGGGAGGCACTGGTTCAGTGAAGCACAGCTGGAATGTTATTGTTATGCAAATGTCATTGTTAATTGTTATTGTCATTATTTATTGATAGTGTTTACTTGATAAATAAGAACATTGTGTCATGAAAGGTGCAATTGTGAAAAGAATACAGAATACGTATTGTTATTGTATAAATAAGTCCCCATTAAGACTACTAGGTGATTTAAAGGCATTTGTGAGCAAAGCTTAAAAGAACAACATCGTTTATCTCCAGAAATCAGTCCTTAGTGGTAGATGCTCTTAGTAGTAGATACTATAAAATCTTGAACTCATGAAAACTACAGGCTTTCTCTTGCTGGATGGTGGCAGTGAACAGATGATAGCATTAGTAGCAGAAATCACTATAGTCGTAACTTGCTATTCTGCTAACTTACCTTCTCTGGCGGCGGAGTATCCACACCATGACCGATATTTGACATGATATTCGGGTCCTCAGAAGTCAGCAGCTGCTAACACACTTTCGGCCCTGAAGTGAGTGCTTGCAGCCGGGAAGCTTACTAGATGTCTCTGCTGATCAGTTTCTATAGCAATTGGTTAGGGATCATCAGTAAAGTAATTGCAGAGATGAGTACATGAGTTAAAATATTTCAACATATAAAATAAGCACTTATTGAGACAAACATCAGGTGTGCACGATACAGCTACACAGTGACTTGTTTTTGTGCTTTCTTGTCATGTGGTTGAGTAGCTATTGAATTTTAGCTCAGTGACCATCTCTAACCAACCGCTATAGAAACTGATCAGCGGAGACACTCAGTAAGCTTCCCGGCTGCAAGTCACGGCCTGTCTCTGTTAGTCTATTGCAATATGCAAGCTGCAGACCCAGAGATTTTTCAGACTGCTCGTTAGAGTGTTTTTCTTATAATTAGGTTTTCGAATTAGAATTTACAATGTTTGAACCATTCTTTACAACTCAGAGCATCGGGAAATAGTGAAAACTCAGTACACCCTGTCCTTCCTTCTTGCAACTACTGCAGTTGGGCACTACACACCAAGATGGCATATTTCAAAATGAGACTTGCCCAAGTCCACCAGCTGGGTGTGTTGGGGGTGGGGGCTAAGGGGCAGCGTCATGGTGTAGGGGTTGGTCCTCAAAACACAGCATTCACAATGAATACTGTGTGTTGCATAGGACCTGCTGGAGAAGCTCTACAAACAGAAATGTGTGTTTTCTCTGTCTATAGTATAGTATAGTATAGTACTATACTGTACTATACTGTACTTTTATTCATAAAGACATTCCTTTGTTATAACATCCACATGAATGATGGTGGAGTGTTCCTTTAAAGCAGGCAGTGAAGGATGTGTTGTGATTGGTGTTGTTGAAATCAATAGTAAGTTCAGAAATTAGAGTAATGAGAGTAATTATAGAGTTATGTTGGGAATTAGGCATAGGTACAGGGTAGTGTAGGCAGTTTTAGTTGTATTTGGTGTCGAGGGGGTTCTGGGACACCAGAAATGACTGTTGACCCTTCTGGAGGAGTCATGGGCTGAATTGAACAAAACATCTGTGATGAGAGAAGACCACTCATAACCCCAGTGACACACCAGCACTCACACACTAACCCTCTAACATTTAGATGAGGTGGCTGGTGAATGGTGCTGCCTGTCTAATGGTCCTGTAGATTTATGGTGTAGCCTGATGTCCTCTATAGTCACCATTAGTGGGTTAGTGCTACACACTTTCTAGCATCTGAATTGGACTTCTGTGTGAATGCTGTCATGGGAAATTGGTTAATTACCTTATCACGTGTTTTATGTGACTGCACAATTATGTTTTTATCAATGTATTACTGTTACAATATGTTCTGAACATTATATAGGTTATCTAAGTGAAACTAGGGAGTGTGATGATTCATGCATATATCTGTACACTCTGTTAGGTTCTGTTAGGTTCTCTGTTATTGACGTCTTCTGACGTCTTCTGACGTCCCTTGTCCAGGGTATAAGACAGCTCACCACTCTGTGTACTGCATCACTCACTCACACACACAGACTTTTGCAGTCTGCTGCTTGTGTGATCTTCCCATGGGAATACAATGACAAAGACAGTTTGGTTTTGAAGTCTTTTGAAGTCTTTATTTCACATTTCACCATAGTCTGAGCACAAATTGCCACCACAATGCTCACCCTGGATTATTTACATGTTTTTACTGTTTTCATGTAGTTGTGGTCAGGAAGGAACTTCCATCACTTTGACAGTGACTGGCCAATATCTGATATTTAACTAGAAATGTTAGATTTTCTGAAGAAAATGTGTGTGCTTGCTTTAGCATGCCTTTCTACATCCAAAATGGTGGCCATTGGCCTTGATTGAAAATAAAGTACCAAGTACTGGGATTGAACCCAGGCCACGGGACTTGCAAGGCTGACATCCACTAGACTGCTGCTCTAACTGAGCTAATCACCTACAAAATTAAGACATCGAATCTCACACTTTTCTCCAACTGTCACTATTCGAAGAGGGAAGACCATGCTGGTTTCAAATGGCTCTATCTCAGAAAGTATGAAGGTCACAGCTTAGATCACAGCTTACACCTTAGGAATCCTGGGAATCAGATGAACATTTTGATATGTAATATATCTATGTAGCTTTAAAACTGTAGGAGTAGCGACAAGTTTAAAAACACAACTGCAGCTGGAGCATGGCTTTCATACAAAGTTGAATATTTCAAAAACTATAACTCAGAGGACTTAGATATTTAAATGTGAGGGAAAGCACAAAATGTCCATGTAGCTTTAAAACTGTAGGAGTAGCGGCAATTTACAAAGTGCCACACTCACCACTCTAACCAGCACTCTAACGTTTGAACATTCTGCAACGCATCTCCAATGGAGAAGAAAGCTGAAGAAAAAATTGAAAATATGAAAAAAGTATGAATCAGAAAGCTTGTGTAATAGCACACCATTCCCGAAGAAGCTGAACATTTTAAAGTTTGAGCGGCGTCGAATAAGAAGAATAAGTATGAGCGATAACAACTGTCACACAATAAAAGCCCAATATCAGCCCAATATATTGGCAAACCAATATATCTCTTTAACCCATATTGATGCATAAGCCCTTTCTTTTATTTTATTTTAAGCTTTATTCACAAAGTACAATAAACATGTAGGGGCTTATATTGATGACATTGGCGCAGAAGCATATTCACAACTTCAAGAGTCTCACAGCACATATTGAAACACAGGGTACGAGGACAACAGGACAGTCTCTTTTACTGTCTCTCTTTCTTTCCACTTCAGCTTTCATAGTTCTCTCTGTTCAACAGGTTGAGGGTTGAGCTTGCATGAGCATCAGCAGTGTCATCATGTCTCCGTAGACGTTAACTGGAAAAGCATAATTAAAACAAATGCCTCTAAAACATGCTTCTACTGCCATCACATGACCTAAATAATGGGCAATGTGTTTCCAAATGTCACATCAGTGAAGCAGATGAGGGAGTTTTTTTTTTTAATGGAACAGATGCAATGCAGGACAACAGGGTTAGACTAACTGCTGTGATTTAATATCACCGTCTACATTTTTCAGTCTCTGTTTGATGGATCTTTATGCATGTCTTCGCATGCTGTGTGAACTGTATTTACGGGTTAATAAAATCACAATGTCTTTATAAAATTGGGTGGGGGGAAATAGAAAGTAATCTACAAAGGCCGTGGTGTGTAAAATTGGATTTTCCATAGGAGCCACGGAGAGGAACAGTTGTCGATAGAGGTGGATACACACTAGCATGTTTAGGGTTTTCTCTTTAAAGCAGCAAAAAAAGTTCATGAAGAATAATAGTGCTATATATTTTGTCATTTGCATCCATTGCTTGGGGATTATTGTTATGGGGCCACATGCCTCCACTGCAATATCTATATCTTTCTGGTTCAACATTTTCCTGCAGTGAAAACAAGCGCATTAACTCAATGTTGCTATCATGAACCACACCTGTCACAACCCCTTATAATATTCTAAGTTTCAAATTGCGACAGGTCAGTATGTTACCACGGCAGTAAGTTATTCAAGGGGAAAAGACCCTGATAAGACACGCTGTGCTCTTTATTACACTTCTAATCTTGCCTGCTAAACCAGACACATGCCATTGTGATGTTCACTGCTTTCTTCTCCCCAGCCTCTGCTTTCAGGTTGTCTGTTGGCTCCTCTAGCAGGACATCCAGTTTAATTGGCATCAAGAGTAGAGAGGTAGAGGGAGACACAGCGAGAGACACACACACACACAAAAAGGATAAAAACCCTCTCTCGTATAAATCATCAATCACGATGACAATGTTTGATTTGCTTTGTACTTTTCCCCCTGCTGGCCTCTGGTATCGCTGATTGGGCTGCTATGCACGGACGCTGTAAAGACAGCGTATGAAATACGAGATGTGGAGGAGTACGGTTAGTGCCTGGTTGCCTGTTCAAACAGCTGCCCTTTCTGTCTCATCAAGCTGTAATTGCCACGACAAAATATCATCCTCACTTTTCCCTTCAAGGAATCGTGTCGCTTTTTTGTTGTTGCAAGAATAGACACAAATGAGAGCGATAAGGAAATAAAATGCACAGATTTAGTAGGGCAAGCATGTACACAGGTACGGCGGCTACCGCTGGAGCATCTGTCCAAATGCCCTTCTTAAAGCAAATTCAATCATACTTTCAGCACTGCTGTACACATTCAGCATGCATACATTATTGTATTGGATATTGATGAAAAGATAGATTTCTACTCCATTTAATACCTGCACCTCCATGACACCATGGGTCCTTTCAGTGGGAATTGACGCTGTTTCAAGAAGGTTAATAGAATAAGATTGTCTATGGCCTTCAGTTTTATTTGTGCACTAATAATAAAACCACTTGCAGAAGTTCCATATAAAAAATAATGATTAAGAGTAAAATCTCCAAGCTTGAGTCTAGAGCTACAGCTTTGACTGACAGGGCCTTTTCATTACCACAATGCCTTGTTCCATCAACTCTTGGCCTAATTACCCTGTAATCTGTCTCCTTTGTGCCAGGGCAAAGGATCAAACATACCCCATTAATGCAATCCACAGTGACGCATGGCTCCACTTTGGTCCCGTGACCTAATGTTCCTCTGGCATGTGTTGGAATTATGCATCAGTCTGAATCATGGCAAAGTTGTTCATTGGGACTAGATAAGGTCATTTGAGATATGTCAAGATGACTTTGTAAATGAATTTCTATTGCCTATCCCTTAAAAAGAACCCATGGTCCACAACACCCAGCACTGTGAAGGTTGCTTTTTGAATATCCTTTGAAACTGAAGTAAATTTGAGTCCCTCACATTATAATGTCAGATGATACAAAGGCACCCAGGCCTTGACGGCTTTAAGCTGCACGTTAAGTTAAGAAATGCTAACTGAAGACACAGTCATTTTGAATGAAACCCTTCAGCAAACCCTTCTTTTTCCATTTAATCTATTTTGCTCCTCCTAGTGGGATCATCAGAGTCCATGAGTGATGATTGGGAAATACTCTAATATACCTATAAATTCCTATATACACCTATAAAGTCTTGATAGATACCATAATATCTTGCCGATGTCTGCAATGCCTGAGCCATATAATTTGACATACCGAGTTGAGTGGGCTGTGTTGACAATGTGTTTATGGGCAGTAATAAAACATTTGTGTCTTTGCCAGCCATTTCTCCTGACACCAAAATCATCGCAAGAGGGTTATTTGTCTTGGCTAGCCACCGCCCCGGGCCGGAAACGGCAAAGCACTTAATAGCAAACAAGTGACATCGTTTTCCAAATGATTCAACAGTCGTCTAAAAACAGAGCTGACCAGTGGCCTGTGGCTATTGTTAGTGTCTAGTGTGACTTATAGCATTATGTCACTGCACCCACAGAGGGGGCAAATATGGGCTTAGCATAAATTACAGTCGCCAAAAATAACCATGTAAAAGTTTTTGAAAAACAAAGCAGTCCTAGCAAGGCGAGCGCTGCCTGCAACAAACCCTGCACGAAGTCACGTACCGTTTCAGACAAAATGGTTGTGCAGTGCAGCTGAGAGCTGAGTTTAGCTTTGTCTCTGCCTCTCATGGCTTCTACTATCATGACCAATAATTAGTTCAGATGTTTATTTTTAAAAAATGTGTCACAAATGATGTGCAGCACAATATTGTAGTTACTTGTTATGCATCAATTCAATTTCTAATATTTTAAGTCAACTTCCTGGAATAAAATGTATGTAGATATGTGTACTCTATATGTGTGTGTGAGTGCATGAGTGAGTGTGTGTGTGTGTTGGGGGGGTTGGCTGTGCATATGACTAACTGCTTTTCTTTATTAATGACTTTCCCCTTTCTATGCATTTTAATACCGTACAATATTGCTGTATAGTGAAAAATTAAACAGTGTCTTCCTGGCCAATTGGTCTGGTGCCTGCTGACACAATCTGCCATTGGGAAGGGGAGCAGCCCATGACCCACTTAGTGTTTCAGAATCACAATGTAGTCCAACACAACATGAGAAACTCTTCCTGAACTGGAGAGATACCACTGATCCTCATACAGCAAGATGGAAGCGTTCACTTGGTCAGAAGGGCTGTTAGGCCGTCTGCTTCAGGTGTGCGTACGCGTTTGAAAGCCTGCTGTGGTTATTTGGGGCCTGAGCCTATTCTAATTTCTTTTCTAAAAAGTTCACAGAGATGTATTGTGCCTGCAGTTCGCTTGTGTATGCGTTTCAGCACACTCAGTGGGCCAGCGAAATGAAAATGAATCCATAAGCTTGGCCTAGAAGGGCTTAGGAATAAATCATGGGATGTTTAAGTCCCCGGTGTTGCCTTTTTTCCTGATTAAGTCTTTGATATCTATTAATTACAACTCGATCACAGCTCTGGATAAACACTACTTTGTCCATGTTCATTGAATGTCAAAGCTAGTAAAACACCTTATTCACAGGGTAGAATAGATACAAGGCTGTGCAGTACTGTACGAGCCACACAGTTCTGGTCTTTGCTTTGCTAGGGCAGAAACACTCTATAATCAAGCCTATGGATAGGGATATTTCCTCTGCTTCACCAAATACAAATGTACACAAGACCAACATCATTGAGAAAGGGTCAACCCGGGTAAATGGACCGTTTAGTACAGCCGACGCATGATCTTATTCATGTGCATTTACTACCAGAAACAAACATAATCGTTAAATGGCTACACACACATTTACACTTTATTTCAATATCAAGTTTACACATCTTCACGTTCAAAACTGTTTGCCCTTCTACTCCCCTCGGCCACCTGTACAGTAACTCTCACCTTGAACCATCACGTCCATCTATTGGTGGCATTCGATTAAAGGGCATCAAATGAATATTCAGCATCAACTGATATTAGGAACCATAATAATTAATTTCAGAGACATAAGAAAATAATAGTTAATTAATGGGTAAAGCATATTGTACAAAACATAAAAATGGCTCCAACAGACTCTGATCAAGAGATGATGAGATACTCTGCTCAGCATGGTATCAAAGTTCAGTGCTTAACCCATATCACTCCATATCTTCAGTGTCTTGTTGTACGCCATGTCGCACGCCATGTCGCACGCCATGTCACAATTGGAGTTTTAATTCTACAAACATTTCTTAGAGGCAGAGCTGCTGTAGAGGCAGAACGAATCTCATTGGTTGAGTAAAACCTCAGTGGGTAGAGCCAAATAAGTGTCGCATCAGAGTGTCAGTAAGTTTGACAGTTTGAAACAAATGGCTGCGAGTTCTTTTTTCAATTTTTCATTTTTCATTCAGATGGTTGTATAACTTAAACCCCAATCTGCTGCCATGCAGAACACAATATGTAAACACATTCCATTAGATATTCCCATGTCCGCCTCAGCATACCAAAATATTCACAGGTCATGTGTGTGAAACGGGTAATGGCTATGAAAAAGAAAATGTGAACCCACTGAGGCAAAATGTAATGAAGATACCCAGTGACATGATTGAAGCTCTCATCCTGTTCCAAACCAACACGTGGCTGTGCTAAAGGGGTTCACTCTTCAAGGTCAAGGTCCTTGGCGAGGATACATAACAACTGTTATGTACTGAGTTATATAATCAGGCTATAGTTTGAGAAAAAAATAGATCTGTACAGTATGTTCCTCTATAATTTAATTCTATGTGATCTTCTTAATGTTTATTATGTATTTCACTAGTTCGGCCTACACCAATGATGGACGTGACACAGGAATAGGGTACAAGGTATTTACTGACCAACAGGGTCATAGGCGGTTAACATATGAATCGGTACACGTGCCTTACTGGCGATTTGGTGTGGATGCACAGGGTGTGCGCTCGACTAGGAGGTGGCAGGGAGTGAGCGCATGCTCAGGAGTGGCTGGCCGCCTCTGATCTACACTAGAGTGGCCGGCATCTTTTAGGGGCAGGGACAAAAATAGAGGCGGCTGGCCCCTCTGATGGATGCCAGAGTGGCCAGCAGGTGGGCAGGGGCAAGATAGGGGGAACAAGGGGAGCCGAGCACACGGAATGAGGGGCGCGACCCAGCGTCGCGCTGGGGTATGGCTGCCCGAAGGTGAGGGGCACGGCCTGGTG
>CABFOS010123257.1:0-10610 GCA_900660315.1 Diretmoides pauciradiatus | reverse complement strand
GAGGAGCCAAATGCCGCTGAGTGTCTGAGGGAACTGCCACCATCTGGGGGTTACCTCCGCTTTGGTGAACCCAAAGCCCCGCGACACCTCCAAGTGGATCCCTGATGTGAAGGGAGGATGGACACTTTTTCTAATCTGCCAAACTGTGATGTCAAACCAGTAAATACAAGGAGGGTAAAGTGTGACCTCCAGTCGGTGAACATCATGAGGCAAACGACCCCAATTTTACTTTCAGAAAAGCATTAATTCGATGCTTGATACAACTTAGATTTATATTCAGGGTTCATACACATTTTGACCAATGGATTTCCATGTCTTTTCTATGACTTTTCAATGACTTTAAACCAAACTTCCATGACCAAACATGTTGTGAAGTCGGCGTATACATGAAAAAGTGAGGATAGAATGTATTTCAACTAAAAATGAGAATTCCAAAGCATCCACCTTAAATGACACAAATGAATTATATTTTGAACGTTACATAATTTCTTTTAAAAGCAGATTAATTATTTTAAACTCAGCGTAAATGAACGAACATATTTATGAGACAAATTTCCATGACTTTTCCAAAACTTTTAGCATTTTATTTTTTCAAGCACTTTTCAAGGCCGGGAAATAATAATGATCAAATTCCATAACTTTTCCAGGTTTTTCATGACCGTACAAACCCTATATATTATGAATTTACATCATCGTATACAAGCTTAATGCGTATAAATGTGTATTAAAGACATAACAAGTGGATTACATGGAGTTATATGTTATATTGGTGCATTTTGGTGAGTTACACCGTACTTCCATGTGTTGTATTATATATGGAGCGTATCTAAATGCGGTTTGGCAGACGATGCATCCTGGCATTCCTTCCATATCATTAGGCAGCCACAGCAATAAATCATTCCCATATCCCGCGGTGTTTGAGCAGCGACACCTTTTCTATCTGTTTCAGTTGACTCCAGTTTCCTCCGATAGTGAAGTGACAGGGTTTCAATTCCATTGTGCCATGGCGACATGGGATATTTACCATCCAGACGAGGAGCTGCATGTATATAGTCTAATTCCTATTAGCATATTCATACTAAACTAGCATCAGCGGGGCTGTCTATGCAGGTAGTGCTGCTGCTTATTTTGAAAGGAGGTGTATTATTCATGTCAGATATTCCCCCCTCTTTCTACATCTCTCCCCCTCTCTCTCTTCTTTCGCAATTTCTTCAATTGTCACAGTTGACTGCTGCTATATTCCAGTTTCTCCCTTCAGGCAAACACACTGTACAACTAAACAATTTCTCCATTTACATGCATGGGGGAATGCAGTATCGCTCACATGCACTTAGACACTCGCACACTGGCGAACACGCACCGAGGACACGGCGCTACACAAATGTCTCTTGGTTCAATTCACACTCGTGCCTCCATGCACAACAACTTCTAATCACTGTCAAAATCAAGCGTGGAGAATAGAAATGTTCCCGCAGTTGAATGGAGGGCGGTCAATGTTCTGCAGCTATTCCTGTTGGACTCCATTCTGCTACAGGGAAAGAACTGGTTGCACTATATATTGAGAGGGAGTGCCGTTTCTATGGTGATCACTTATATAAAGAAATGTTTCCTGACAAGTGACAAAAGATGTTTTTTATCATTTCTTTCCTTAGGTTGTTCCCCCCCTCCCATTTCTATGCATGAGCACGTTGGTTTGTATGAAGCCTTGTCTGCTGTGGTGTGAAGTTACAGTAGAGAAACGGTGACACTCCGGAGACGAGTAGGTTGGGTGTTTGAGGAGGAGGAGGAGGAAGGAGCACCCATCAGACAAAGAGAAACACAGGAAAAGCTTCCACCCACATTTCTCCCCGGGCCTCACACCTCCGAAAATAGAGGTGGCAGAACATTCAGAGTAGAATGAAAGACAGAGAATACACTGAGGCCCTGTTTACATGACAACAGTTTTTTTTTTTCAAAAACGTTTTAAAGTTTTATCTTTGCATTTTTAAAAAGAGCTGCGTTTACGGGCGTTAACGTGCACACGGATCCACATAAACGATTGAAAACGCTGTAGTATGCATGCCAGGCCAGTAGGTGGGGGCGGCTCCGTCCTTGAGTCTGCAACTCAATACCACAGAACAACACAGAATAACACCACGCGCCTGCATACAAAACTCTTTCCTCCACAGCGCGGTGAATAAACAAAACAAGGTCCGAACGTTTTTTTTAGAAGGAATATTCCAATAAACATATTTCCCCTCTCCATTGTTGTTGTCCTTCTATTTGCATGTGTGACCGGTTGGGTTCGGGGTTTGAACCCAGGGCCCCCGCGTCGAAAAGCACCGCAACAACCGCTGCGCCAAGAGAACCGGCTCCCTTGGCGGAGCTGTTATTGGGCCTTTATCTTTGAGGGGTGAGTTTTACCGATCAACTCGCTACCTACTCGAGGATTCACAAGGATCTACTCTGTTACACATGCACCAAGTGGGGCCGCGTTGTTGCGGTTTTCACAAGAATTGTGTTTGTGCCAGTTTACACAGGGACGGTAAGGGCGGCGTTTTCAAAAGATTCCACTCTGGAACCCATTGAGAAAGCTTGAGTTTTGAGGCACCGAAACCCCCGTTTTCGCGTGTTGTCGTGTGAACGAAAGGCCAATCCGCAAAAAAAGTTTGCTGTTTATGCAGGGACCGTTCTGGTGTAAACGGAGCCTGAAGCTGGGCTATTATTTCAGCCCTGCAGGTGCAAACAACCCAATGTCCCCAATTTCTTTGCACAAAACAGTTATTTGATAAAAACTATAAATGACACGACTGCAGATTTCAGCATCCAGGGAAGTTGAAAGAGTTACGTCAGACCTCTCAGCCATTTTGAAGCATTGTTCTGCAACCTATTTTTCCGGGTCACTCCACATAGCCCCTATCATCGCAGCTCAGCTCAGTTCTAATCACCAGTGGCCCCCAAGGTCACCCATACTAATTACAGGTGTTACCAGACAGGTAGGCTCTTAAAAGGTAGCCCCATGTCAGCCTCCACAACGAGCCATTGTTCGGAGGGCAGCCTCTGATGGGGGATTAACGGTGCCTTGTTTTGAGAGATGCCAGCTGCAGTCACAACATTAATCCAGTGATCTACCCCGAGTTACCCCTACATCACCCCAAACAATGCCCCGTTGACCTTTGGATGACCCGGGTGCCCCGTCTCTGAGGGAAACAGACGGGGATTTGTGGGGGGTTTCTGTGAGACAAGGCCTATGTAGGGCACAGTGTTCCAGTCTGGGTCAGTGTTGGCCAACAAAAGAGAAGATGTGGTTATTAGATGACCCAAAATTACAGTACACAAAGCTGTGAACTGTACAGTACGTTCACACTGTGAGCAACTTAGCTGAGAGGCTCCAGTTGCGTCTATGTAGTGGTCTTAGTTTTTATCATGACAAATAAATCACATATTTTCTTCTGTTTTATAGCCTTTCATAACATTACACCATTTTGAGTTAACATAGCTACCTAAGTGCAAATAATGAAGCATTAATCAAAAATAAACTGAAAAGAAATGACATCAGAGCTGAACTGATAATGGATGCAACCGGCAACTCCAAGCATCATTTTTGAGAACTTTATTCCTGTAGTCTTCCAAATAAAAGTTGTAGATTGCACACTTGGCAGATAAACTACTGTTCCTGACATTAAATCACATCGCTGATTTCAACCAAGGTCATGGGAAACCAAGAAGCACGGAAATGTGTACGACTGTTTTCAGCCATGACCAACTTTTCCCTGGTGAGTTGTTGATGATGCTGCTCGCAGGGTGAACACACACTAATGAAGCAACCTCATTCAAAAATGATAACGCCATGTTAATGTCTATTTATAAAAGGCCATTGACAGATATCGGCCTTCATATTTAGCGTACGATGCTTGTGCACTGCCAGTAAGGTGGCAGTGAGTTCATTCCCATTCATTGCAATACAGTGGCTACAGTGGACCATAGACACAGACAGTAAATGTCACAGACAGTGTTAAGTTTCCCAGGCATTGTGCAAGAGCCAGCGCAGCCTCCGCCAAAGGTCAAGACTGATCCTTTTACTTCCTCCCTCACAAAGCTACGCGCCAATGACAGCTGCTTTTCAACACAGTCCAGTCCAGCATGACTCGCCGAGGACGGGACTGAAGCCTGCAGGTGGCTTTGATCTGTGTCAAGATGCAAGATGCATTGTGAAGACTCTTTCTGCTCACATTGAAAAGTTGTGCGTTCAAAGGCTCTGCAGGCTCCAGAGGACAAGGACACGGATAAACATACATAGGTCTAAAGTGCATGGATGGATATAAACTTGCATACAACTTCATTCAGCATCCTGTCAATACTCCAAAAAGAGATTGTTGTGTTTTTCTCAGCTGAGATGATTCAACCAACGCACCTGGATGCAGTGACGCCAGTCAGCACTCGAAGGGATTTCCATGCAAGATAATACAATCTGCTTTCCTTGGCCGCTTTCCCTCCCAGTGTGACTCACAAAGCTTTTAACATGACATCCCATAAAGCCATACAGCTGCTTGGCTACTTGAGCTATTCATGCACGTTTTGTTTTTTCTCCCCGCAAATATCTATTTCAATTCCAAAGCAATCAGGGGGATGAATTGTTTAATGTGCTTGTAGAAAGTCGTAGGAGTGGTGAATGACAGAAAAATAAAGTGGTTTTTATTTCATTTTACAAACTACCCGACAGGACATGGTAAGAATTTTCAATCAGAACACACCAAAACATTTTCTCGCCTTCTCGCTGCCAGGGTCACACTCTCGCCAAAGGTGAATCTAGAAACAGCCCGTCTACCGTTGGTTCGTGGTCAGTCTCAGTCTGACCCCTGAAAAAGGATCCCACAAAGGAGGTTTAGTCTTCTCGAGAGTCTGCAGTCAGTCAGGGGTCAGCACACCAAGCTACTGGAAGCTGGGCCAGCGCGACCCGAACGACAGCAAGTTCACAAGGAAGGCGCAAGCAGAACAGAGTAGACCGGTGCAGATCGGGGTCACTGCGGCCGAGCACAATTCGATTAGACAACTTCCTCTCTTCTTGGCCTGGAACTCACAGCTGATTTGGAGCTGATCATGGGACCCACAGCGTGTATTGCACAGTGCATTTTTTAACTGTGGTTGAAGAAAGATCATTCATGTTTGAAGATCTGCCACAATGGTTTTGATGCGAGATGGGAAAGGACAGCGGAACCAATGAATGCAGTCAGATCCAGTATCTCTCCCTCTGGCCTGGATAGATTAGATGCAGCCGACCACAACAGAGGACTTTAAATGACTTTCTCTTTGTCCAAAAAACTGATTAAAAAGTAAAGATCATCCGATGATCTGACCCGCATACGCTGTCTAATCCACTACAAAAAATTAAGCTTCTGCATGTGAATGAATATTGCACATGCTGCACGGGGGAGAACTGTCGGGATGTAAATTAACTGTAGATCTGCTGCTCTGATTAAGCACAATGACTCAGGGAATCCATTTCCATCTCTAGCATATCTGATCACAGCAAATCAATTGAAAGTCGGAAGCAGAAACCCGACCGAGTCTACATGCTTTAGCAGCACCAGGCATAACGAAGGTGGCCCGGCCATTCCGATGTCACCCAACCGTGCATTTGATTGAAATTCTCCGAAAACAGATTCTGATCTTGTGATGTCGACTGTTGCCAGGAAGAGTGGGAAGACTGACAAGGTGATGGACGGACGAGAAACCGCAACGGACAAACGCATCAAGCGCAGCAACCAAAACGGACATCTGATAGCAGCCTCCGAAATCCTGTCCCATCTTATCTCACCAGGGAGGTCACCTACTATACCTCTCCCACCCTCCCATTCTCTGCTTCCCCCTCAGTTGCTCATATCTAAATATCTTCAAAGAAAAAAAAATCTCTCCTTTGATTCTCCCTTTCCAATCATCCCACGCCTCGGTGTCCTGACCGGCCCTCTCTGCTCTCTCTCTCACCCCCCGTCTCCCCAGTCGTATCCACATGAAGAATATGTAATTACAGGAGAGTCGGAGCCTGATAGATGACTGTGTGTGGAGCCACAATGCAGCCAAGGAAGAGTCATTCTGCCCAGGGGCCATTATCAGATTAACACCCCCCTCTTCTTCTGTGTTTGGGCACTGCCGAGTCTCCTCTGGCTCTCTCTCTCTCGTTTTCTCTTTCACTGTATGCCCACCTCTCTCTCTCTTTGTCTCTCGTTCTGGTCTCCCAGACGTGCTATGTTACATACCATTGTCTAACTGGGTACAAGGATCTGGGCGGCAACAAAGCAGACCCCGGGGGAAAGGACGAGGCGAAGAGGAGGAAGTGAGAGATCTGCGAACAAGAGAACGGAGGAAAGTGTAGTCGCCGAGGTCAGGAAGCTGCTCAGAGGCAGTTTGTAATGTCCAATGGATGTGGAATGTCTCCTTTGGATTTTTTTTGTTCCTAATGTTTTAAAATGCTTGTGGAATGATAATGATAGGATATTATGTGGGTTTGCACCGACGAGGAGGAGTTCACTTTCAGTGTAGTCATGGTTTTTTAGAGGCTTCGTCCCAACGCCAAGTTCCCAGGCTCTTGCTTCGGCTCGGTCTGGACAGTTTCCTCCATCCGTCCACTCAGCCAATCAAGCCCAATTACCCCTGAGCGGTGAACACACAAACATACTGACACTAACGTGGTTTTCTAACATCTTTAACTGGCCTCCCTGTGGAAATATATCGAGTTTCACCTTGGCAGAGGTTCACTTCACATAAGAGAGACCGGGGAAACCCCTAAATTGAAATGCACTTTAGTGTTTGACTGTTTGCTTTGTTAATGCAGCGGCTGCAGGGTTTTCTTAGCGAAGCAGCCTGAAATGACACCCAGCAGGGCTCTGTTGGTGGACTAGTATACAGCGCAGAGAGAAAGAGGTCGGGACATCACAGTATGGATGTATACAAATTTGGCTGAAGGCGAAACAATACAAGGCGGCAGTCAAAAACATCCCACGTTACAGTAATAAAAGAGATAATAACAGACCAACAGATGTTTCAGTTCTATAAAGCTACTTTGAAATGGATTAGTTTATTCCAGTGGCTGAAGGGACGCAAGGGAACCACATCCATGTGGGAGCTGCTCTCTTCAGCCATATCAACTCTGGCCAGGACTGGACGTCTGCCACGTGCAACCAGAAAGGAGGAGGCTTCAAAAGATTTGCGCAAATGGAAAAAAAATAAACAAGAGATCACAGCGAGAGGGGCTGCGATTTACGGCTAGGTTGGGACTCAAGGCGCTTGCATAAAGGGAATAGGCGGGAATAGAATGGAAAAGAGCGAAGGGGAAACCATAACTGTGAGGAAAAACGCGGCCAAGATGACAGCTGCTTGTCTGAAGAGAGATCTGGACTACACAGGTGGTGGTCCAGACCCAGAAAATGGAGGTGTGTGTGTGTGTGCGCGACCATATGTGTCTGTGTTGGAGCGGCTCATCCAACACAGCCATTGTCTGACACGGGAGAAGAGCCCAAAGGCATTAGCTTAATATGCACTCGTTACTGTTCCCTGAATGACATGGGGAAATGATATCAGCTCGCTGCAGCGGCACATGGGCGAAAAAAGGAAATGATGGTGTCCTTTGTGCAAAACCCATAAGGGGCCAAACTCAAGAGGCACTTAGCATGAGGATAGATGATAGTTATGATGCTGGAGTTTTGTGGTGTTACATTACAGAGGCCGACAAGAGGTCTATAAATGCACCGGTGGAGAGGGCGACAACATGCAGAAAAAAATGAAACGAGACAGGAATACTCACACACATATGCACACGCAGCAGGGTCTGTTCACACCGACATGCGCACACAGCATGCAACTTAAAGTCACACACACACACACACACACACACACACACACACACACACACACACACACACACTCCCCGTGACAACAGTGAAATAGTGGGACCTTTTGTCCCTCTATTTTAGACCATCCTCAGACCTCAGACAGTCCCACTGCACACTTCAGCTTCTGTTACTACATTGATATTTTATGAGATTTATTCTAATGAATTAACCGGCCTGAGTATTATTAATGGGAAGATACAGAGATCTGCATATGCACTATAGTTACTGTAGATGTGAGGGAGAGAGAAGCTGAAGTGAAATGTTTAGTCCAATGAAATTTCTTAGTTTCTGTCAGAGTTTCTGAGTAATGTAATGTTCGTCAGGCAGTTGTGTACTCAGTAACATCTCATTGACTGACTACAGACGTGTAGTGCTGTCTGTCAGTGGCTGAATGTACTTGTTGCATGTATGGCTGCTGTGGAACTCCATTGAAAGTATGTGACACAAACTCACGTCTCATAAACAGAAGCAGTTCCAGTGCCGAGTATATCACGTCATTATGGTGATCTCGCTATTCCATAAAATGTGGGAGACTGCAGCACCGTAAAGTGGTGATTTCCCTGCTGTGTCACCCATTATCACTCAACCACATCAATGTCTTAACACTATCACTGCCATACTGAATCTTAAGGTAAAGCTCAGACAGATATCCAGGAATGTTAGTTAGTTATGGGTGTTTTTACATCCATGTAAATAATTTACAGATTTTTGCTGTAGATCTTTCTTCATATCTGTGCACAAATCTTCTTTACATTAAACTTCTTACATTTTTTATTTTTTTTTATTTTATTAATTTTGATTCCAAGAATATTTTTCAAAACAATGTACGAGTTATTAGGATAAATAAAAGATTTTAGATCTGTATTTTTACATTAATGGACATTTCCTGTCACTCCTAAGACAGTGGAGTCCACTACCAAGAACGTTGTTTCATCATTTATCAAAAAAAAAAAAACATTGTGTCAAATGATATTTCTCAAGATTACATCATTTTCAAAAATAATGTAATTCATAATTTTAAATATTTTTCAACAGAAGTCCTCTTTCAAAGTTAAAGCAGTAGTGACAACAACGCACAGAGGACCATATTCATTTAGTCAATATCTGGTATTAGTTAAAAGTCCAAAACAATTCACACTGTATTATGAGCATATATGTGTTAATATTTAAATTACATATATGGTGTCGACCACAATTTGAAAAAACATTACAAATGGTTATTCAGATATATTTCAATTTCAAGAAGTATCAACTGAATAAACAACGTTACTATTTTTTCATAAATCTACTTACACATTTTTTTCTAATAACTGGAATGATGTGATATACTTTTCCGCACTGTCAGCGGTAAATGTTTAAATACATATATATGAAAACAAGCTATTGATCGGCAAAATGTCGGACTACGGTTCAAAACTTCATCATATCAGACGGCCAAAACAACAATAATCTGGACAGTAGAAAGGTCAGAATTTCTATTTGTAGTATTAATAGTACTGTTTGGTCAGAAATGATCACAGCAAAAAGAACCAATCACTCATCACCTTCACCTCTGACTGAATATGCAACATGGAATTTAACTCACACATTCTTTGTTTTCATACATGTTGTGTTTTATGGTTTTGGTGGCAGTCTGTGGGAAGCGCTACAAGAACCGTCCTGGCCTGAGCTACCACTATGCCCACTCCCACCTGGCTGAGGAGGAAGGGGAGGAGAAGGAAGAGATCGAGATCAACGAGCCTGCCCCGCCCCCGCCCGAAGAACCCAAAAGTAAGTGTAGAGCACTAGTAGAGGGTCCTGATCACTGATGTTATCGAATACATGATCGGATCACGGTGGTCAAGGTACAACCGGACCTCAAGTCAAGTTTATTTGTACTGTATAGCGCTTAATCACAGTCTCAAAGGGCTTCACAACACACACAACAACAAAGAAGAACTCCAAAACCTCATTAGGGGGGGAAAATCTCAACAGTGGACATTGTGTGGCCGCCCAGGTAGTCCAGCGGTAAAAGACGCTGCCTACCAACCCCGAGGTCGTAGGTTCGATCCTTGGGGTTGCTACCGGCTTGGCTGGGTGTCCCTACAGGCGCAATTGGCGGCGTCTGCGGGTGGGAAGCCGGACACGGGGATTTGTCCTGGTCGCTGCACTAGCACCTCCTACTGGTCGGTCGGGGCGCCTGTCGGTGGTGGGCGGAGCTGGGGAGGATAACGTGTTCCTCCGCACGCGCTATGCCTTCCCGGTGAAACTCCTCGCCGGCTGGTGTACAAGAAGCGGCTGGCGACTTCACATGTGTCGGAGGAGGCATGTGCTAGTCTACACCCTCCCCAGGCCGACAGTGGGAGGCGGAGCAGCGACCGGGACCACTTAGAAAAGGGGGTAATTGGACATGAACGATTGGGAGAAAAGGGGATAAAACCCCAAAAAAAAAAAAAAACAGTACCCAAAAGGTTCCTGCTCAAACAAGTACCCAAAAGGTTCCTGCTCAAACAAGTACCCAAAAGGTTCCTGCTCAAACTAGTACCCAAAAGGTTCCTGTTCAAACAAGTACCCAAAAGGTTCCTGCTCAAACGAGTACCCAAAAGGTTCTTGCTCAAACAAGTACCCAAAGGTTCTTGCTCAAACAAGTACCTAAAAGGTTCCTGCTCAAACAAGTACCCAAAAGGTTCCTGCTCAAACAAGTACCCAAAAGGTTCCTGCTCAAACAAGTACCCAAAAGGTTCTTGCTCAAACAAGTACCTA
>CABFOS010123253.1:0-11836 GCA_900660315.1 Diretmoides pauciradiatus | reverse complement strand
TCTTCTGCGCAGTGGTCTTTGCTTCCTGCCAGGAGGTCCCCATCTTATTTAGCTCATCGAGCGTGGACCGCCTCCAGTTGTTTTTTGGTCTCCGTGGCTTCCTCTTTCCTTGTGGGTTGTAGTCCAGAGTCTGTCTTGTTATGTCGGTTGATTCCTTTCTAAGTGTATGGCCCATCCATCCCCACTTTCTAGATTTGATTTGATTGTAGATTTGCTCCTGGTTCGTCTGTCCACAGGTCTACAGTACATTTGTTATTTTGCTGGGCCACCATATCCTCAGTATGTATCTGAGGCAGTTGTTGATGAACACTTGCAGTTTATTGATGATTGTTTTTGTGGTTTTCCAGGTTTCACAGCCATAGAGTAGGACAGATTTTACGTTTGAGTTAAAGATTGTGATTTTTGTGTTTTTTGAGAGCTGGGAAGCCATACAGGTCGGAGTGTTCTGAAGGCATGATGTCTTGCTTTACTGATGCGTAGCTCCACATCCTTATCAGCTCCTCCATCTGTGCTGATGTTGCTTCCCAAGTAGACAAATTCCCCCACATTTTACAGGGGTTGCTCTTCGATTGTAACTGCTTGGTGGGATTTGGTGTTGATTCTCATGACCTTGGTCTTTCCTACGTTGATCCTGAGGCCAGTGTTGGCTTCGGGCTTGTGTCACTGAGCGTGCCTCTTTTTAAGGGAGTGCTCCGTATTGGTTGATGCTACACTGGTAGGTCAGGGGTATAGATCTGTAAACACACCATCCTCCTCCTCCTATATCCACCTCTTATAGTTTTTAAATGTTATGGGTGTTTTCCTTCACCTGTGCAAGCTGAGGAAAGTGTAAACTTCAAATGTAGATTTTGTCACACTGGTAAAAGTAGTTCAAAAAAAGTTCAAAGCACACTAAGCTTTTAGACAGAATATACTAGTTTGACTTAAAGTGAAACATCTACATTTAACATTTAAAGGGATATTCAGTAACATAAAACCTTTTATCAACCTTTTCCAAGCAAGAGAGCCTCTTAAGGAACGAAGCGGATAGATGGTACAGCCTAGCAGAGATGTGCTAATTCATGACATTTTTAATCCCTAGAACCTGATGCTCTCTCGGACTAAATCAGCGGTGCACACACAACTTTATACAGCAGCATGACATTGATTGTGTTTTAACTTAGACCCCATTTGAAATAGATATTTTCTTCATACTAAC
Source organism: Diretmoides pauciradiatus (assembly GCA_900660315.1). Lineage (NCBI taxonomy): Eukaryota > Metazoa > Chordata > Actinopteri > Trachichthyiformes > Diretmidae > Diretmoides > Diretmoides pauciradiatus. The sequence continues at coordinate 10,638 of CABFOS010123253.1, read as the reverse complement.
ACAAACCTCGCTTTCTCTTTGGTCTAAAGGGAGTCTGCAAGTGTATCAGCGATGCTTGCTGGAGGTAAAGGGGCTTATCCTACGTTGGGCTGTCCTGTCTGGGCTTGTCCTTACACAATAAGAAAGAGCCCATTCTCTGTGTCTGTTACCACAATATACTAATGTGATATCCATGCTCGACGTATGTCTAGATGTGCCTAATAAAAAAATAGGTTTTCTTTTTCAGTCAGTCAGCTTGTATCTGACAATGCAAGTCTGTATTGTAATGCTGCTTTGTCCAGTTATAAGGAGATGAATTACTGACACTGCAGCACCTACTGTAAAGGCCCAATGTATCATCATAAGGATTATGCTCAAAGTATATTATAAGTATTAAAAGTAAGTGGTCAATGCACTTTTTACCCCTCCACTGTACTTATAACTCACTTGGTTGACTTTGAGTATTGCTTGATTCTGTTTGTGTTTTAAAGGTAAATCAAGAAGCATCTCTACTGTCAAGTGGTTGAACCTGAACCGATACTGGGTTTAATACTTCAACTAGACTCTTTCAGTGCTTTTTGCTATTTTTGCTTCAGTTAAAATAGCATAGCATAACATAGTTTACAGTAGAGAGAGGTGACGTGTGACAAAGGTCCCTAATCCTAGTAAACAGTCATGTTTTTCACTCAATCTGCTTGACTGCTGCTATTAATTAATACATAATTAATTTCTTTCAAAGGCCTTCGCTCTCAAGCTGCTTTTACTTGAAAAATACTTCAGTATACTGGTAGTGACTGATGAACTATCCAGAACCAAGTCACTCTAGCATCATCATACAGCAGGAAAAGGGCCACTGTTGTCATTCTGTGGCTGACTTACCCAAGGTGACCCCAGGGTCCATGAAAAGAGGTTGTGCTCTCTCTGCTTCTCTGCGAAAGACAGAGTTACCGTAGTTAGTTCATGGAATTCCTAGAATATCAGTGAACAGACAGATATCAGTATTCCAGACTGGGAACGTCAAGACGGGATTTGGTAAATGCTCTGGGGAACTGTAGTGGAGACCTGAGAAAAACAACATTAACCAACCAGGAACATTTTTAGGTTATGGAAGCACTCGGACTTAGTTATGGAAAGTCTTGGAAAAGTCATGGAATTTTACCTTTGCTCCCTAATACAATACATGGTTTGTGTGTGTGTGTCCAATAGGATCATGCGTTTCCCCTGGCAGATGACTAAGGACAAAGTGCGCTACGTCCTGCGGGAGGCGTCGAGCGTCTGGAGCGAAGTGACTCCTCTGAGGTTCACGGAGGTCCTCACCGGGAAAGCTGACATCCTTATCGACTTCAGCAGGTACGACAAGTCGCTAACACACAACGACCCGCACAACGTCTCTAGGCTGACCGGAGCCATCATTTGGCATCACGGCTGATTTCCACGCTAGTTTGTGGTGGTCACAGGGGATCTTGTATGTAATGGTTTAGGATTTCAATCTCTTGACCTTTCTTGACCAAGCTTGATTCACCTGCTCATCTTGCAGTGTGAGCTGGTCAGCCACTCAAATCTGAACACAGAACAGCCTTTAACGTCTAAGCCAAGCTCCAGAGTAGATTACGAACCTGAATTGAATGTTGCAGCACAGGACTTGTTTTGCGGGAGCTTAATAGTATGCCTCCAGACACATTTTTCCCCCTCAACTGAGATTTGCCATTTTGGCACGTGCACTGCACTTCCACATGATAAAAGCCCTCTTGTTTCATTGTGTGCACCCACTTGACAGAAAAATGTGAATATTTGCCAGGGTGCTTTTCTTTGAGCATTTACCTTCATAATTGCTTTTAATTGATGATATTTCCTGAGACATTAATGTCTGCCACTGAAGCAACAAAGAAGTCTGAAACATTAAACTTGAAAACGTCTGTAGCCATATGACAGGAGTTGCTGCTAATACGGCTAGACAGTCAATACTCAGCTACTTGACATGTTATAATGACGGCAGCTTCTAATACAGCGTTTCACCTGCTAACCAGTGAGGGCACTTTGACAGTTGGCAATGACTTCTTCATACAGCATGCCAACCGTTAGCATTAGTGCTAACATTACTGTAAGAAATATGGTGATTGATCTGAATGGGACGTTTTTCATACGTCTTGTTGCCAGGTCTTGTATACAGCTTGGATCCACCTCATGGGTTTTCATTTGATTGCCCAGAGACAATCAAATGAAAGCAACAGAGATCGTTGATCTTTCCGCCGATTGTCTCCTTTGTTTACAGTAATTACACCAGGCATTAGAAATGGATTTGACCGTTGTGATTGTGATATGTTTCATAGTGATACAGACCTTATAGTCATGTCATCATCATATCCTCTTTCTGCTACTACTGGTTATACGCTGCCGGACCTGAATCACAAGTTTCGTTCTTTCGTGTGCCAACATGTGCAGAATGACAATAAAATGAACCTTGAACCTTCAATTGTATAATGTTAGTTTTTTAGACATCACATTTGTCTGAAGTTAAGGTATTGGTTATGTAGGTACTGGCATGGGGACAACTTACCATTCGATGGTCCTGGAGGGATCCTTGCCCACGCCTTTTTCCCCCGAACACACAGAGAAGGCGACATCCACTTTGACTACGATGAGCATTGGACAGTGGGCAACAGTGTAGGTGAGTCAGTTTGAAATGAATGAATGAGTATTTGCCTGCGTATGTGGATGAATTCTTAGACTGGGTTCACACTTAATCAGTCATGCATTTGTGTTTGTTTTGCTGCAAAATCTGCAGAATTTCACACGTGCATTATCAGTACATGAGCACAATAAAACCAATGCATGCAACAGAACGATGCAGCGGTAGCAGATCATCCCATTTGAAATGAATGAACATCCATGGGAGAGTAACGCATTCAACACATGTCAAAGTCTCCCCCGTTGTCTATCGCCGTCCCACTCAGGCACAGATCTCTTACAAGTGGCAGCTCATGAGTTTGGCCATGTCCTGGGCCTCCAGCATTCCCTGGTCCCCGGTGCCATGATGTCGCCTTTCTACAGTTTTTCCTACCCACTGAAGTTGAGCGAGGATGACAAGAGGGGCATCCAGTACCTGTACGGCCCGCCCAAGGAAACACCACCCGACATCACAGAGACCAATGAGATTGACCTTGGAGTGGTGAGAGAATAATACCAGGAAGGGACATTAAAGGATAACTTTGGTATTTTTCAACCTGGATCCTATTTCCCCATGGCTGTGTGTCTAACTGACTAATTTTTGAAATTAGTCCAGTATAGACTGTGTCCGTAGGTGTTAGCAGTTAGCGCTTAGCTTAGCGAATCCATCTAAAACGTGAAGCTTCGGGGCAAGTATAGTCCTCTAAAAGCGTTTTTTTGCCACTGACAGGCTCTGATTGTTGTTCTAAGTGTCTGACAGGATCCCAACAGAGAACTAAAACATTTTTCTTTACCTTTCGCTTGATCTGGTCTGTTGTTATTGTGTTAGCAAGAAGAGGTCTCACTCCTCACGAAAGAAAAATGTTTTATTTCTCTGTCGGGATCCTGTCAGACACTTATAACAACAATCGGAGCCTGTCAGGCAAAAAAGGGGGCTATACACTTGCCCTGATGCTTCGCGTTTTAGATGGATTCGCTAAGCTAAGTGTTAACCTCTAGCAGCTACCGACTCGGTCAATACTGGACTAATTTCAAAAATTCTTGTTCCCACGAGTCAGTTAGACACACAGCCATGGGAAAATAGGATCCAGGTTGAAAAATAGCGAAGTTGTCCTTTAATGCTGAAACGCTTTTAGAGACTTCACTAGCCTCAACTTTTTAATTATGTTGGGGGGTGGGGGGGGTTATCTTGGTCACAATGTCACACAATGTCCCATAAACAAAATGTTTTTGCATACAATTTTGCACATCACAAACCTATGTTAGTCCTAGCTAACCGACCACTAACTACCTACCACTAACATGGTAGAGAAAGACATTTCTTAGCTGTGCTTCAGACTAGTCTGTGTTTCTTGTTGGACTGTGTCTGCGTTTACCACATCAACCGTGACGAGGGTCTTTCTCTCTGACTTGTGCCGCAGCCGGATGCCTGCAGAACAAACTTTGACGCCGTGTCCATGATCAGGGGCGAGTTGTTCTTCTTTAAGTCCCGATACGTTTGGCGTATACGTGATGGGCAACTACAAGCTGGGTACCCAGCGTTGGCTTCACGCCACTGGAGAGGCATCCCAGATGACATCGATGCTGCTTATGAAGACACGTCAGGGAACATCTGGTTCTTCCATGGTTGGTGTTACTAGAAAAGCAGTTTAGCTTCTTCTCATTTTGTTTTTTATAATGACACTACTCAGAAGCAAATGCACAAGTGTCCATGGTCCAGATGAATGAGGTCCGACTTTATCACAAGGTTGTTCTTTTATATTGTGCGACTTCCTGACAGGTGAGAGTTACTGGGTGTTTGATGCTGAAAGGAAAATCACGGGACCAGATTCTGTGCGGCGGCTGGGTCTGCCTGTAACGGGGATCCAAGCAGCTGTGAAGTGGGATGAGGACCAAGTCCAGAAAATATACCTCTTAAAATCCGGCAATTACTGGCGCTTCAGTCCACAGGAGAATCGTGTTGACTCGACCCATCCTCACAGCATGCACGACTGGGGGGGCGTGCCCGGCGACGTCGATGCAGCCTTTCGAGACGGATACGGTGAGAGCTAGGATCAGGGAACACATCTTTAACAGGGGGTTATGGATCATATACTAGCTAAATGGTTTTGGTGTGATGTTCAGTGACCTAAAAATCACTTAGATAACATTGGATACCATCGGGTCCATTTGGAGACTTTTTGGAGAGTCTTTGGAACACAGGTTAGGAGATACAAACAATCTAAAATAGTATGAAAATGTGAGTATTTGGTGTGTTTTTTATTGAATATGATACTGATGAATGTTATTTAGTATATTGCTATACAATATATAGTACAATAATATAAATGATATATAGTGATAGATATGTTGTGACCCTCTAAAGTCATATATTAGCCTATCGTTCAGTTACCAAGCATCCTTTTGGAGTCTCCAAACAGCCTTTTTGGAAATCCTCATTGGAAAAAAACAGTGCAAATGCTCATTTGAGGTGCTATTTTAAAAAAAGAAGGTAGAACCAGGATTAAAAAACAGGATTATGTGAGACTTATGGCTAGAGCTCCCTTTGAGTGTTGAGAAGAAACAAGCAGAGGCAGCTATTTATACTCAGAAAACGAAAAAAAAACCTTCAATTTCCACTGTTTGCTCTTCAGTAACTCTGCTGCAGTAATACCTATAGTGATTCTGACACCCGGAGAACAAACAACAAGGTCTTACCTTTCAAGAGACCATGGTTATGCATGTAAGACTGGGTACGTCATTTTAGGCCTCGCGTTAAGAAACGAGGCGAATAACAAAGGCATCGCACGTTTACTTGTTCTCCTGCTGACTGGAACCAGAACTGCCTCCTCTCTCCTGGTTCAGTTTGATCCTTCAAAGCTGATTGGTTCCCTTTCCTCTCTAACAGGCTACGCCCACTTCCTGCGTGGGCTGTACTATTGGAAGTTGGACCCCGTGGAGCTGAGGGTCCTCGAAGGTTACCCCCGCAACGTTGGCATGGATTTCTTTGGTTGCGCCGCATCTCCATTCCAATGAGGTCAAACATCTCCAAAGACTTTAAACAGGAGTGTGTTGACAGTTTGATTCCCTTTACATTTTGGTTAAAGTCATGTTGATTAGGAATACGCGCAATGCTGATTTATTTCATAAAAGTGACTTCAAATCCATTCATAAAAAAAGAAGAAAATCAAATTCCAATATAATCAAAAATTGTTATCTACTGATGTCATTGCCTTTTGCCATGTGCAGTGTCATCAGTCACAAAGCCAAATATTGTTAAAATGAAAATAAACCCCTAAAATGATCAAGTTCATGTTTTTTTTGTTTTGTTTTGTTTTTTAAGAAACTTAATTGCAAAACTAAAGAAATTAATCTGGTTTCATGACATTTTAATTTTGGTTTATTTCATATCAGATTTTATTTTATTAGGTGTAATTCCATCAAATCAATCAGTCGCCCAAACCACCAGTTTTACAACCATTCAGTTAGAAGAGAAATCACACGGCGTTACGTTATCGTTACTGACACAGTTGATGCGAATTGGGAAATCGGTGCTTCAAAGCATGAAGTATTGTTTAATATACTGTAGTAAAGGCAGGTAGGGAGCTGAGGTAACACGCCTATTGGAAACAGGCCATATAAACAATGTGCTGTGCTGGTTACAATCCTGGTTTGAGTGATTAGATTAGATCTTTATTTGTCATTGCAACATGTACAAAGAAATTGAATGCCAACCAGGCAGTGCATCACAACCAATATATAAAAATAGCTAAAATCAGTTAAAAAAGAAAATAGATAAATAATAGTGAACACTGGGTTTCAAAGAGCATATATGTAATAAGACAAAAAAACATCTCCACTTTAATTTGTGTGCTAATCTTCATATGGAGGTTTTTCTGTTCAACGTTGGTCTCATCTGTCCTTTTATTGCTTCCTCATCTTCAAAACCTCTCAGGGGAAAACAAACGTTAAACCTTACCGAGACAACGCGGTTCATTTTTTGGATATTTTTATATTGGACAACTCAAAGTTAAACAAGGATTATGTGACTTAAACAGAGGCGAGTGGATTTGGGTGGATGCAGAGGTCTTGCGGTCAGCTTGCCGCGGGATACGGACATTTTTAGAGCTGCAAGGATTAGTCGATTAATCGATTAGTCATCAACTATTAAATTAATCGTCAACTATTTTGATAATGATTAATTGTTTTGACATTTGACAACATTTTTCAACATTTTATGACATTTTATGGACCAAACAACTAATCGATAAATCGTACTAAGAATCTCTAATGGGTGGTAATGAAAATGTATGAGACTTACCTTGAAGCACAAAGTGGCAACACCATTTTTGGTTACACTATCACCAATGAAATAAGAAATAATTCCCCAAGTGACAAGTGTGTTAGTGTCTCTTAATCCCCTCTCAAACTAAATCTGAGTTGTTGTTTTTTTGAACAAATTGAAGGTGCTGATCTGATCAAGCAGCACAGACTCATTTTTACTACTTGGCCTTGGAGCTTATTTATTTTGATTTGTGTTGTATGCAGTATTGTTCCAAAAATGAACAGACGGGTCAGAAACATGTTTGAAGATTCAAGGTGCTCGATCTTTATCCAGTAGGGAAGGTAAACCTGTACCTTAAATCCATTACATTTGCAGCAGCTGTAGTAGAAATATCCACTCAGATGTATATTCCTGACTCCTCCCTCTCAAACTGTACTGTGTACTTTTGTTTTATTTCTCTGAATTTCATTGTGAAAAGCACTGAAACTGTTTCATTATGTACAAAATAAGAAACCACGCTGTACTTGCAGTCAGGTCTCTGATTTACTGCGTTTTTAAAATAGTACAGTGAGCACAGCGTCAGAGAGGCTGACAGTACAACATGTCTGATATTAGTCCTATTCAGAGAAATGATACAAAGCAACACTGTAGTTTGACTTGTTCTCTTTGTTCTGATTCACAGTGCTACGTCATCAGTGCAGGACGCTGATGCAGTTGATTTGTAAAAACTACCCTGACGTGACTGCAACACAGCAGAGCAGCCTAGTAGAGCTAAAGACTCCTAGCTAGTAAACACGTCACAACACTTTTTCACATCTATGTTTATGTATCTACGCTATATACTTAACCGTTTGCCTTGAGTGTTTTTAATCAAACTGTGTTTCCCCGTGTAAATAGTTTTGTATACAATTCTGTTTGCAATAAAACCTATAAACTATTTTCGAGACATTTGTTCCCATTTCTACTCATAATAATGTGTAGGCATTACTGAATAAGGACGGTCTCTCTCTCTCTCTCTCTCTCTCTCTCTCTCTCTCTCTCTCTCTCTCTCTCTCTGCCACTGAAATGCATTTGTTGGCATTCAAAGACTAGAACATTACATTAAATTCCATTCCAGTCATTTAGCAGATGCTTTTATCCAATGCAACTACTAGTTACCAGAAATCATCAGTGCATCTCCTTTCTAAACAAACATCTAAGAACAGAAACAGTACTGAAGTATATGAGAAAGAAAACATTACATATGGATTATATCTTAGATTATCTCTGTACACCTGACTCTCATCCAAATGAATGATATATATATTTTTTTAAATTCTTTATTCAATAGATTGATTTGCCATAATTGTCTTTTTCTCCAACAAGCTGAATGTAATTTAATACAGCGCATTATCTTCTATCATTTGTTGCTGGTTGTACTGATCTCCATCCTAATCCATTGCATGTGACATCGTGGCTCTAGTGACAGAGTTAAACCACTGAGCTTCAACTACCATCCAGCCTCAGTTCCAGCCTGCACCTTGGCCTGTGGTGACACTGAAAACTCATCACATCTGTACTGTGAGCAGCAGGAACGTTCCCCCCAAGTGATGGAGACAAGCCTCCACAAGTTCAGCACATGTACAGTCAAACTCTCTGGCTGCAGCATGAACACAATGAACCCCATTCAGGTTAGAAACATCTCAGCGTTGCTCATAATTCACTCATTAGACACTACTGCACCTCCCGGCCTCACTCTGGCCCCAAAGGGGGAATGAAAAAAGAGGTAAAATATGAAGAGGTCTAAATATCTCAGATCAAAATTTAATTAAACAAAATAAATCTAAAATCTGTGTGTGAATTGCTGCAGTGTTTCCATTCTATTGAGCAGCTCCCAGCTCCAGCCTCCATCACCACCCCTTGTTTTTACCGGTAATACATCTGGATTATAGCCTGCGTGGTTTTGTCCCTCCATGTTTGCTTAGACAAGCATTAGTCATGTTCCTGTCATCAGGGGCGCCGCCAGGGATTTTGGGCCCCATGAAGAAGATTTCACATTGGGCCCCTGCCACCACAGGTCACGCCAACCCAGCGCGATTGCTGTAACCACACCCCCAGAACCCAATCGACCTTTCAAAGCTCTAAATAACTCTTCTTTTGCCGGCTTGCAACTCTGTGCAGACATGCATGCAACATTCTGCTTACAGTGGAATTCACTATTTGATGCAAGACTGATACCCGTAAGAAATGTGCTACCTGGAGGCGTCATTGCCAAAGGCTGCAACTAAGTATTAGAAATATGACCATATAAACCCTCAATTTTGAAGCCACTCGAGATTTTTTCTATTCTCATTCAATCATGTGCTGTTGTAAATCAATAGATAAATGTGAGAAGATCGAAAATTAGTTCAATTTCTAATTATTTCAGGAGATTATTAGAAGATCAATTAACATTATCTGCATACAATGCAAGAGTGCGTACAACCATATAACAAATTGCCGGAGTCCATGTTAGACAGCGTGACTAATCTAATCAAATGCATGATTATGATATCAATGACACTTTCTATCAAGCACAACATGGCAATGAAATGTTTCTCCACAGAAAAGCCCCTACACATTGGAAAAAAGGGTAAGGACACTAGAGACGTTTTAACAAATTAAATAAAATGCTTGCGAGACATCTGGACCCCTCCCATACTGGGATGCGACAAACTGAATATAGAATCAGCTTGTATTTCTGAAAGGCCCCTTCATCTTCAGGTCTTTGCCCCATAATAGCAGCATCCCTACTCATGTTAAATCTCATGTATATGCTTGACGTGGCCACTTCCCCCATTCTCTTGCCTGTTTTATCTGTCCTTTACTGAAGGTTTTTGTCTGGACCGCAGAATGCAGGATCAACCCTACAAAAGGGAAAGTCGCTGACTGACTGACTGACTGAGTAGCTGAGTGATGAAGTTCTACCATTGGTCAACTTGAAATGCATTCAAGTGACTTCAGAGCAAAACAAACATGGAGTCGGACTGTCGCCTCCAGCTGGGGAAGACGCTGCGGGAAAGTAGACTCACAAGTCAGTCTTTAAACACTTCACTCAACTAAAGACTGAGGGCTTTCCCCCAGGTTTCGTTGCTAAAACTGTGTAGAAACAATTAGACAGTTTATTGGAAAAAAACGCATTGCAGAACCAATCAAAAGTCTTTAGGGCGGGGCTTCATATTGGGGCGGTGACAGGCAGAAGTCGTGTGTGCTTGTAAACACTGTCGTACCAGCAACACGTGCATTAAAGGATGGATCAGCCGCAGTCACCGAAGAAAACTTCTTCAAAGTTTGTTGTTTGTTGCGTTTGCGGCGAAACACATTCATCAGGGAAAAAAACCACAATCTTTTATTAGGACACGATTCATCCGGAAAAAATAAATGTGCCTTCGTCACTGCGACACGATTCATCCCGCCGGACTACACATCTGCTCTGGAGGACATTACAGGACTAGTTACACTGGGAGACGGACTACCCAAAGTGGTATGTTGGAGTTGTTGTGCGCTTTTGCGACGCTCGTTCGTTCGTTCGTTCGTTCGTTGTCCTCCGCTTATCCGGGTCCGGGTCGCGGGGGCAGCATCTTCAGCAGGGAAGCCCAGGAAGCCCTCTCCCCCGCCACTTCCACCAGCTCTTCCGGGGAGATCGGAAGAGCGTCGTGTAGGGAAAGAGTGTAGATCTCGGTGGTCGCCGTATCATTACAAAAAAAACA